>SJYO01018757.1:94038035-94154469 GCA_006410555.1 Capra ibex
GGGGGGGGGGGGGGGGGGGGGGGCGGTGGATGACAAACGAGACGTCCCGGTACCTCGAGACAAACTCGAGGCGGTACTCAGGGGCGCACAGGGGGCACGAGAGCCTGGACGAGCGCGTGGGCAGCCCAGCCCGACCGGGACGGGGGGAGGGCCCCAACCCCGCTTGCGAGTCGTGGGCAGCCCAGTGCAGTGGCGACGTGGACGGGAGGCGGCGCGAGGAGGCCCTCCCCCGCGCCGAGAGGCTCGTCGTCCCGGGACAGGTAGGACCGAGACCCCCTCCAGCGAGCCCGCGCACCTCCCCCAAAGGCCCGCCCCGAGACGACTGGGCTCCCCGGACAAACAGAGGTGTCTCGTTCACGTGGCCGTGGACCCAGTCGTGCTCCACGCCATGGACGTCAAGTGGAAGGCGACCTACTTGTTGGACGACTGCGCCCTCGACGGGGACGCGACGTGGTACGCGGACACCCTGTGGATGGTCCACTCCGGCGGCCCCACGGCGGGGGTCCCGGCCGGCGCGCGTGGGAGGTCCCGGCCGGCGCGCGTGGGAGGTCCCGGCCGGCGCGCGTGGGAGGTCCCGGCCGGCGCGCGTGGGAGGTCCCGGCCCGGTGCGCGTGAGGGGTCCCGGCCCGGGGCACAGGAGGGGGGTCCCGGCCGGTGCGTGTGGGGGGTCCCGGCCCGGGGTACAGGAGGGGGACCCCACGGCCGGCGTGGGAGAGGAGGTCACGACCGGCACAGGAGGGGGTGCTCCGCGGTGTGCACAGGAGAGGTCACGACCGGTACACTCAGGGGTGCTCCTGGTCCGGGGTACAGGAGGGGTACCCCCCGGCCGGCACAGGAGGGGAGGGCGTCCCCGACCGGACAGAGGGTGGAGTGCTCCCCGGTGTGCACAGGAGGTGGGAGTGCAGGACGATGCGAGACGAGACCCAGATACACGACGTGAACTAAAACGGAAGTCTCAGACAGAGGTGACTTTGCACCAGAAAACCTTCAGGTAAAGAACAGTGGACTAGTCGACTCTGGCCCTCTTCTCGAAAGCCAGTGGGTAGACACGGACCCGGGGCAGAGACAGACCCGAGGTGGGGCGGCACGTCGCCGTGACTGACCCAAACCCCCGCCCGCACCGCTCCTTCGAGACTGAGACCCCCTCGGGGTCGGCACAGAGTCTTTGTGAGAACGAGTCCTGAGCGGGCAGCAGACACAAAGCTCAATGAATACTATTTCTAAAATTTTTCAGCGACTGTCTAAGTCACATGAGACTTTAAAGGAGGAGAGGTGGCTAAAACTACTTTAAGGAAAGAAGTCCTCTAACTCAAAAGACCTTGTTTGGTGGAAACAGGGGAACTCTCACCGCAACGAATAAGATCGCAGAAAGATAAAAGACCTTCGACAAACGGCTCCGACACGACCCCGAAGGTGTGCCGGAAAGGTGGGGCGAGCGTCACTCGCCCGGGGGACACACCTGATCCCCACCCTAGGAGCGTCTCCGACCCAGAGTGACAGTCGAGACCCTCCGTTCCAAGGAGAACGAGACCTGCAGTCGAGAAGTGCCCGAATCTACCCCTCGACGGACGTGTCCGGCCCTTTCCCCCCGGGGTCCGACGTCCGAAGAAACGTCCCGTCCGTGGGGTACTCCTGCCTTACCCTCAGGGCCCCGGGACTCGTCCGACCTGCCCGGAGCGCGGAGGAGGGACAGTTCGTACGCGAACCGGACCTACGACGCAAACACGGGCCCCACCTCTGGAATCCGACGGCGGGACGATCGGGGCACGCGGTTCGACGAAAGAGGGTCCTGTACCCCTTGTCGTCGGGTCTCGACACATCGGGGCACGCGGTTCGACGAAAGAGGGTCCTGTACCCCTTGTCGTCGGGTCTCGACACAAGAGCTGCGACGGGCACACGAAGTGCGGGTCGCCCCCTGGACCCGACGAAACCCGAGACTTCGAGGCCCAAGACTGAAACGAGAATAAACGTCGGACATACCGGATTAGAAATCACAACCGAAGTCTTTGGTGCTGACCAGTCATCTGCCGTGGGTCTAGGGGCAAACCAAAACGAAAGGATCCGCGAATCACCGGTGTCTTAAAGATCGGTGATTATAAATGACCCTGTATTTCGCAAATAAACCCCCACAACAATTTCACCGGCCGTCGTACCACGATAGTCTACCCAGAGCCGTTGTAGCGTCCTTTGTTTCGAATTATAAGGCACTTAACGCTTACGAGAAGTGAACGCCACCCACTCCGACTCTAGGACCGGGGAGGAGTAATTCGTGATTCAAAAGATATCATGACAGGGGTAATACTTATTTAATCCATAATTCAGTCAGAGCAAAACTCCTCGGTTTTTACCTACACGTCGCAGACACCGGGACGTGGTGCAGCGATGCTGAGGATTATCCATAATTTTGAGATTCGCGTTAACACCGTAGAAATAACTCAATTAAAAGGACTTTAATTTAAAGTAGTACTTAACTGAGTAAACATGGTGCCTGAGTAACAACTTGACTGTCATGGGACCAGTATTTGGAAAAGTATCGAATTTTTAACCCCCATAAAGATAAAATGTCCGGGTTCATTGGTACTTTAACATAACGTAGAAAACCGTTACCTTTATGTATCATTAGTAGCCTACCGTTAGCCCGCTAATGGGAGGGGATTTGGCCCCACAAATAATGGACCCGGGAATGGCCAAAGACGTTTAGGAATTAGGGAGTGCCCCGTCGACTCGTAGGAGGTCCATGCGCACAGCTGGTGGGTCTGCACCGGATCGGCCGGCCCTCTGCTTGGACGAGGGTCTCACACAGGACACGGGTGTGTCCACCCCACGACCGACGGCACCCCCGACGCCACCGGGTAGGTCGAGGGCCTCTCGGACCCGACACCCTTCCTCGGCCACCTTTCCTCTGCAGGGCGGGAGGCACACCTAAAACTCCTGGAGTCTACTCTGTCTTCCAGACCCGCGCACACGACACGTCGAAGCCCCGACGCTGGCAGGTCAGTCGGTCCTAAGAAAGACGGAACGAACCCAGGAGACCGGTGAGTGGAGGGGAGGGACACCCGGGGGGTCGGGGGGTATCTCCTTCGGACCCGAAAGAGGGACCGTGCACCCCCGGAGTGGCCCGACGGTCGACACTCTCTCGTGCACCCCAAAGGTCCGGTGTACCGACGCGGGACGACGGTACGCCTGGCGCTCCGGCTCGAGACCCCGGCCGGGGGTCCCATCGCCCCCGGTCCGGACCCGGTGTCACCCGGCCCGCGGTCGTCCCCCTACCGACTCGACGTGCAGATCCCTCGCGGACTGAGGTCCCTGGGGCGGACGGACACCTCTCGACACAGTCGGAGTCGAGACGGGACGAGGGCGGAATGGAGGTTCGAACGCGAGGTCGGAGCCACCCAGAGGGAATGACAGGAAGTACGCAGAAGAGACCCCCCGAAGGGACCACGGAGTCACCACTTCTTGGGCCGACGGTCACGCCCTCTGCGCCCTCTACGTCCAAACTGGGGACCCAGCCCTTCTAGGGAGTCTCCTCCTTTACCGCTGGGTGAGGTCATAAGAAAGGACCTCTTAGGGTGCCTGTCTCCTCGGACCGCCCGAACCCCCTGTTTTAAGCGGAAAAACAGCCTCGACGAACTGAAGGAGGGTCTAGCGTCCCCACCCACGCGGAGGACGTACTGACCCCAGGGGCTGGACGATCTGTGAGACCCCACACGTGACCCGACGCCGGGGTGACACGTCCACTGCCGTGCACTCGCCGAAGAGGGTCGCAGACACCTCGCTGTGGCGGGAGGGACACTCACTTTGTCGGGAGGGGGTCCCCCTGGACAGCCCCTCCCCTGTCGGTCCTCCCCGTCACGGACGCCTAAAGGACCTTCTGCCCTCTACTTTCACGTAAAAGACCGACACAAGGAAAAGAGGATTCACCGTGATCTCACAGCCGGTCGAGTTCTAACGAAATCGCAAACCCCAGAAAACACCAAGGCATGTTTAAGATCCGAACAAAAAGATGAACACACTTTTTACGGAAACCCGCAAACTATCCCTTCCGGAACTGAGACACCTGACGAGACCCATTCTCCCTGCAAAGGCGGTGCGAGCGAGAAAGTCAGACGCTTACTCTTCACAGAGAGAAAGAAACAACGGCCCCAGGTCGGGGCCACCTAGGTCCCTTAAGCTTCCCACCTGCCGCAACCGCACCTTTCTGAACAAACAAATAATTACATTCTAATCTAATTCTTTGATATCACATCATTCTTCTAATTCACCTCCTTCTCCCGACTTATCGAACCAAATGCGCCTTCCGGTTATTTTAAGGTCTGTTCCTTAAACGTGGTAGATGCAACCCGGTGGCCGCGGGTGAACTTATAGATTCCCACGGAGCGGAATTCGAGGGAAAGCACGCCCAGAATTGTCGGCCCCGTTCATTCATCTGGACCGCTCGGAGGCGCGGGGTCTACCTCTAAGTCGGACTTCAATTTCATTTCTCGTCTCTCTCCCTTCCCCTCTCTTCTTCTCTCTCTCTCTCTGTACCCCCCTCGGTCTCAGGGTTCTTTGGTCCGGCTCTCTGATCAAGCTCTTTGACCAGGCTAGGAAATAACAAGTCTTCCGGAAAATATGAAAACTATTTTGTACCTCTAGTTACCCATTGTGTCTTAATACATCGCAAGCGTCGGGTCTGAGAAAGATATGTAGTAAAACATATGTTTTCCAGAGTCCACTAAATGTAATAGAAGACCGGTTCTCCGAACAATTGTGAAAAACCGAGAGAAGGAATTACTTACAATTAAAACAAAGGGGACTTCACAAAAAGAAATTAGACGTAGAGGAATTTCGTAATTTCAATGTAGAGATATCTTGTTTCCACGTCACCCTATATTGTTTCTTCCATGAATTGAGTTTCTAGATTACAACGATTATGGTCCAGATGATGAACAAAAAGATATATGGTTGATATAGATTTTTATTTCCTATACTTTTAAACCGTCGTTCGTAACTGAGTTGTTTACTTTGAAAATTAGTCAGGATAAGATTTCTAAAACTGAGGAGCCTTCGAGGATGTAAGGATCCTACAAAATTCGAAGGACACGGAGGACGCCAGTCCTCCGGAGTTTGTTAGTGTGCGCGTCGACATGCTCAGGACGTCCGTCCGATCTTTCGGTAGTCTCCCAAAAGACCTAACTTTGTGAGAAAGTTTACGTCTTCTGATTTCGGGACTTAACTGAAAAAGGTCTTTTACAGTCTTCTTACCTTTTCGTCTCGTGTTTTCGGCCGTCTAAAAACAACCCCATGTACGAATCCTTAAAGGTCTCCCCAGGGACTTCAGACTCGTGCGGAACGCATACAGTCGAAGGAAGGAGTACTGGAACAGTGCCCGCCCTAAGGAGTGTGACCGAGGGCCGTGAAACACAGAAGAGGTCGACGCACATAGTGACAGAGGACCAAAAGTCCCGTCTAAAAAGGGAAGGAACTAATTTAAATAGGGGTTCATAAAATAAGAAAAACCACGTTAACATTTACCCTAACAGAATTAAAGACAAAGACTATCAAGTAACAGTCACATGTCTTTACGTTTACTCAAAAGATATAACTAAAAAAAAAAAAATAGGACGTTGAAAGGAGTTGAACAGGTTCTTCTTCTTTACTACGAGTCAGCATAGGCCGAGAAACCCTGGGGTGCCCGACATCGGACGGTCCGAGGAGATAGGTACCCCAAATGATCCGTTCTTATGACCCACCCATCGGTAAGAGAAGAGGTCCCCTAGAAGGACTGGGTCCCTACCTTGGACCCAGAGGACGGAACGTCCACCTAAGAAATGGCAGACTCGGTGGTCCCTTCGGGTGGAACAGGTTTCCTTTACTCTAATAGAGTCCCTACAGACGGGGGAGAGAAATACCGTCGGTTCTGTGCCTCGGGCTGGTAGCTCGGGGCTCAAGTGTCCGCTGAGAAAATCCCAGATCGTAACGAGTACGGACCTAAAAATGAAGGAGACCTTCTTTAAGTCATTCAGTTTCAGTCCGGTGTCTAAACGAAAGACCTGGAACCGGGCTGTACAGGGTTCCCATCCCTCATAAGAGGTCTAAAGGTCAGGTTAAAGGACACTGGAAATCAATGACTGACACTCCCCCTCCGTCGCCAGACGGACCCCGGGGCCCCTCTACTGTCAGAACGACCACTCCTAAGTGAGGAGGGTCCTGAGACCCCCGGGTCCCAAACGGTAGAGTCCTGCCACAGGACCCGGTCGACAACCGAAGAGTGGCGCACTCGTAGTCCCAAGGGTCTGTAAGTGGACCGAGGAGCCTCTGGAGGAACATGAATTGGCGACTCGAGCCTCTCCGGGCGGCTAGCCTCACGTCCGGACTGGACCCAAGTGCCTCGTGGACCCGTGGGAACGACCACGGTCAACGTAACGACATTTATTTGGACGCCTACACTAATTTAAGGGTTTTCCGGAGGAAGGAAGTGACGAACAAAAGACTTTAAGACATAAGAAAATAAAGTGGTACCCTCGCACACGTCTTCGCAATCTCTTCTCTTGTGAGAGGGGGAGCTCTGAGAGGGTGAGCGGCATGTCTCGCCGACACCTTCGTGCGACCGCGAAGAGGTCAGACATAAGAGTCGCCAAAAAATTTGTATTATGCGAGTGTATAACGTATACCAACACGAGAGACGCAAACAATATAGTAGGGCAGTATTAACAAAAAAAAAAAAAAAGACATAATCAAGGATCAGAAAAGTCGGTAACGGAATTTGCCAACGTATTATAGGACTATTATAGGACTGGGCACGTATATAGTAGTAGACGAATTTCCACCACCCCATCTGCACGTCCCATTAACACCGACGCTACACTCAAAACAGACACGATTCTCAGGGAAGTCTCTAAGTGTCCCACTTGCCAGGGCTGCGGAAGTTCCCAGAGCTGCGTTTGGCGAGACACCCTCGCACTCCGAGAGAAGTGGGAGCAGCAGTGGCCCGGAAAATTACTCACACCGAGAAGACTCAAGCGGATCCGTCAGCCGCCATCGAGGAATTAGGATAAAGGTAGAGACATCAGGGACGATGCAGAGAGTCCAAACCCACGCAAAATCACCGACGGCACGTCACAAGTACTATTCGAAAGACAGCCAGGCACTGAGGGGCCCGCCCACGAACATTTGCGACCCCTGAGCCAGTGGACATGGGTGGCGACGGCGGTCGTGGACAGTGGGTGGGGTCCGACCCGGACGTCTCGTCCGACAACCCTCGACGGCCCGTAGTGCCGCTCGCTCGGGGCGCCTGTGCGTCCGAAGGGGTGAACCGCCGGCAGAAGGGGCACAAGACCTTCTCCTCCGGCCCCGAGGCTCCCCGGCTCCACGCAAGGTCCCCAGAGAGGGTGACAGACACCGGCGACGTAGACACCACGGCGCCCGGGTCGAGGCTTCCGGACCGAATACGGGACGCGCAGACGGGGGTCGACACCGGAGACGCGAGAGACGGCCCCGCCGACTCCGAGGCGACCCGTCTCCGCGGTCGAGTCGCGTAGTACTAAGACCGGCGCTCCGAAGGGGAGGAGGTGTCCGGGACCTCAGCCCGCGAGGACGGAGGGAGCGGGCACACTACGGTCCCGTCCCGTCTATCGTCACCCCTGCCCCAACCCCGACCGGGTCTGGAAGGGTCCGTCCAAGAGGGGTGGAGGGACCGGGGTGCGGTGAACGACACTCGTAGACTCTTTGGAACTGAAACACAGACGAAGAGTACCTCGAGAAAGCTCGACGCCCGTGTTTCCAGGTAAGATCGGAAGGTGAACTCGCGGTTCAAACCTCACAAGAGTGGGTCGAACTCGTGTCGACACAGGCAGTGGACCGCTACGAACGTGTGGAGTCTCCGACCTGTCATTGCATCCGAGAGGATTCCTGATATTTCCCAACATCAAAGGAAGTTTCCCAAATTTTTATTTATGCAAACAAAAACGACACGACACGTCCGGAAGAGAGATCGATGTCAACAACCACAAGTCAGGGAGCCAGAACAGAGAGACGCTGGTGTACTGACGTCGTGCGGTCCGGAGGGACAGGAAGTGGTAGAGGGGCTCGACCGAGTCTGAGTACAGGTAGCTCAGCCACCACGGTAGGTTGGTAGAGTAGGACAGCAGGGGAAGAGGAGGACGGAAATCAGAACGGGTCGTAGTCTCCGAACAGGTAACTCAGTCAAGGAGCATAGTCCACCGATGTCATGACCGTGAAGTCGAAGTCAGGAAGGTCACCGAGAAGTCCCAGCTAGAGGAACTCCTACCCGACCAACCTCGAGGAACGTCAGGTCCCTGAGAGCTCTCAGAAGAGGTCGCGGATCAACACCACACGCCCGAAGGGGAACGTCGCCGAAGAGAACGACCCTGGTGCCCGAGACCTCGCGTGCCCGGAGTCCTCACCGGCGTTGCACCCGAGGCCCGCAGCTCGTGTCCGAGTGACGAACGCCACACACCCGAATCGGCGAGGCGTCGTGCACCCTAGACGGGCCTGGTCCCTAGCTTGGGCTCAGAGGACACAGAGGACGTAGCCGTCCGTTTAAGAAGTGGAGACTCGGTGGTCCCTTCGGGGGATGTTCCCCCAGAATGGGACCGACAGGTCTCCGGCGGAGAGGGGAGTCCTCGCTTAAGGTCACCGCTCGTCCACGTCAAAGACGGACTCAGAGTCGTCGTGGGGTGCACCAGAGCCCAGACTTCCACGGGCGGGCCGTCTCGGTCGTACAAAAGGACCGAAAATACGGCATCACCCCCGACCCCTCCCCACCAGAACAATGACAAGATTTCCGACTCAAACTTCTCCTGGCAGACGCTGAGTGGGTACGCACCCGGCACCCAGGGCTCACCTCACACCGAGAAGACACAGACCAAGGACGAGTCGACGACCCGGCACACGTGAGGACCCTGCCTCCGGACCCGCGCCCTGCACAACCCGACGGACCGGAGGTCGCTCTCACACCTCTACCGTCCGTAGCGGGGCTCGCCCTGAGACCCTACGACCTCCGTCTGGGAGAGGACCTACCCTGACGCCGTCAAAGACGGACGACCAGTCCGCAGGAGACGCGAGAACACCCGCGGCACAATAGTGAGTCTGGTCCTGTGGTCGCCGACCGTGGACAGGACTCGTTCCCGTCACCCGGGTGGGGGGTCGGTCCGACGGGGGGACGAGTCTCGAAGACTGAGACAAAACCCCTTTTCAACGACTACCAAGTCGTTAGTTTATGAACGCCCTAACGTACCGTCCCTCTACGACAGTCTTTCCCCGCTCACTAAATCAATATCTAGGCGAACCGTCGGGGACGAAAGACCTACGAAGAGACAACAGTCGACACTCAGCCTGGAGGCCGAAGGTGACCGGGTCTTGGGGAGCCTAAAGCCTAAGTCAAACGTCCGCTACTGTCTCGGTCCGACAACAACCGTAAAGTAACAGCCCCGGGACAGAGACGGGTGAGCTTTATATGGACACTGAGGGTCTTACTGTCGTCCCGGCACATTCCCCGGACAGCCCTGCAGACCTTGTGCTCGGGGACCTTCCGCGGTCGGACGCAGGTCCGCCCAGGACAGGTCTGCTACGTGACATTCTGTGTCCCCACGTGCCGGGCTGAAAGAGGGTGACGACAAGGCCCGTCCGCCCGGGATACGGTGGGGTCGAGGGACCGAGAACAGACGGCCCCCGCCGGGACGAAAGACACCAGGACACAGGGGCCCCGGCACAGGGCAGGTCACGGGACCGGCGCGGGAGACGGGAGTGTCTCCGAGAAGGGGCTCTTCACTCCTGTTGAGTCGGGAGCCCTGTCGGGAGGGGCCCCAACTGCACAGCAGAGGACCTCGCAGTGTGTGCACCTCGGGAGGGTCTTGCACGAGAACCAGACCGACGAGGGCACGACACATTAGTGGAGCTCTAACTCGGTAATATTAAGACGTAACACTCACTCAACCACGGACTAATAACGGCTCCGGAGACAACGACATCGCCTCAGAAGGGAAACTGAGGGGTCCGCCAAGGACGGGGTAGAGCTCCAGCCCTCCATATTGGTCCGAGAGGTGGGAGCAGGGACCGGCGGCCCGTCTTGGACGCTTCGAGAGACCCTGTCCCTACGAGTCTCGGGCAGGGACCCGCCAGGGACGTAGTGGAACGACCTTGGTGTACAAGAGGTCGGGGGGCTGGGAGTCGGAGTCTGAGGGGCCGACCGGGTCGGGGGGCACAGGGTCGTCTACGACTCCGAAGACACGGCGAGGTCCTGCCACCCCTCCGACCCTGAACCAGGACCTCCAGCGCTCCTCTGTGCCCACGGACGACAGCCGTCCTGGGAACCGAGGACAGGGTCCGACCCTCGTCTCGCAGTCGAAACGGAGTTCCGAGGCAGACAGGTGTCCGGTCGGGAAGGGTCGACGTGTGGTCCTCTCCCATCGGCTCGAGGACTCTTTCACTCTAGGGCAACCCAGACGCACATTTCCTCCACGTGGGTCTCGGGACACAGAGACGGACGGAGGAGGGACTGGACCCCGGACGGTCCCTCTGGGTTCCCGGCCCAGTCAGGACGGACGGAGCGGGGCCCCCGGACCAGTGGGAGGACTCCTCGACTCGTTTGGACTCAAAGAAGGAAAACCAAATATTTGAACGAGATAAAGGGCCCTGGTCACATCAGGTCCGGGTGTGTGTGAACAAACCTCGCGGGACGGGAACGGTCCTGACACGGATCGTGGACGGCATTCCTTACACACACACGCACACACACACACACACACACACACACACATTGGAGACTAAGTGCGTGTCACTCGGCCATACACACAAACATTGGAGGTTAGATACGTGTCACTCGTCCTCAAACGGAAGGTCTCCTACACAGACGAGGTGGTACCGACTGTTTCGTTCGTCGACGAGTGTTTCTTTATAGATTTATACGTACTTCGGGATTAATAATCTTTCATAACACAAAATTGACGAACTTATAATTTTTTACCCCCAAATTTACGTTTACGTCAAACTAGTCGGGGACCCTGGGAAACGCGCGAGTTGACTACTCCCGAGACACTACCGCCCGAGGGAAGAGCCCCCGGCCCCCCTGCGTCCCTGGTGTCCGCCGGAGGGGCGTGAAGACACAACGACGTCCCGGTCCGGGACAAGGTTTCTGGTCGTCGAGGAGCAGCGACCGGAGAGAGGGGCGGGACGTGTCCGGTGAAAGTCCGCGGGCCGTAGACCACCTCGAGCACAACCACCTCCGTACCCCCCAGTCCGTCCGCCGCGCGAAAGGCCTAGGCCCACGTCTAAGGGTCGGGGCACGAGGCCCCGGGTCCCGGAACCCGCACAGGGACCGACCCGGGAGCCCACCCGACACTGTGGCTCGAGAGACCGACACTCGGAGCCAAAGAAGAAACCTTCCCCGAAGGGTCCACGCGAATACCATTCCTTCGGTGGACAGTCACGTCCTCTACACTCCCTACATCCAACTAGGAGGCAAGCCCTTCCAGGGGACCTCCTCCCGCACCGTGGGGTGAATTCACAAGGACGGACCTCTTAGGGTACCTGTCTCCTCGGACCACCCGATGTCAGGTACCCAACGTTTCTCAACCTGTGCTGGCTCGGGCATCTCGACTGCACACGGGTGGGGGCGCCCGAACACCGGACCCGACCACTCACGTGGGAGGGAAAGAGCCAGGGGGCGATACTTTCTCGCGGGGAGCGTCACGTGCGGAGGGGGGTCCAAAGAGTACGACCCCAGACACGAGACGGAGAGCACAGGACGTTCGGAACACAGACTCGGAGGAGGTACACCCGTGTACCCCGACCGGGAGTGCCCCGACCGGACTCGTCCCCCGTCGTGGGGGGCGAACGAGACACACCTGTGTCCGGGGCTCTACGAGGGTCGTCACACCCCTCGACACCGATTCGGGTCGGGACACGGGCCTGGACGCTCCCCCACTTCGCTCTGACCAAGAGTGTCTGTGTCTGGACGGACGTCCCCGGACGCACTCACGTCCCGTACCCGCTGTCCGTCCCGCACCCACGTTGAGTCGAATGCCCTCCTCAGAGGAACCCCTGGGGTCTCTGTAAACCCCTCGTGTCAGACTTCCCTCTCGGGCCCGCGGGAAGGACGTCCGGGCTCCCCTCCCCTGCTCCGACCGACAGTGACCACACCACACAACCCCAGGGTCCAGAGTCCCTGGCTGGGGGGGTGGGGCGTTTGTGACCCGCGAGTGTCGGAGTCTGCACGTAGGAGAGTGTCCCTCCTCCGGTGCCGTCGGCGGAGGTCACAAGAACGGTCCTCTTAGGGTACCTGTCTCCTCAGACCCTCCGGCGTAAGGCATCCCAGCCATTCTCAGTCTGTCCTGACATCGTTGACTCGCGTATGCACAGGAGAGTGTCCGACCTCCGGTCTCCGGACTCAGGCCACGGGCGCCCCGGTGAAGGAAGAAAAAGACAAACAAGGGTCACACGCCGAACACTCGAGACCTACGGGTTGGTCCCGAACTTGAGCCCCGGCGACGTGACCCCCCGGTCTCAGAATTGGACCTGACGGTCCCCTTCAGGGTTGTCACCGTCAAACAACTCAAAAGACCGGAACAGGGCTCGCCGCACACCCTAGAGTCAAGAGACTAGCCGACTCCGGAGTGAGGAACACCTCCGAGAGGGTCGGAGGCCCCCGGGGCCACCACGGGTCGCAAGGGCCCGACCACCTGCGTCGTGGGGTCAGGACCGAGCCAGTGGTACTCCTGAAGAAGGGGCACGTGGACGTGGGTGTCAGGGGAAAAGACTATGCCTGGGGGTCAGACGTCGGAGTAGAATCGACGTAGACGTCGCTGGGACAAAAGGTCGTTCCGTCACAAGTGTCCAACGGACCCCAACCCTGAACTGCTACCGAAAGCCCCCTGTGTCAATTCGTCTACCCGGCAGGACCGGGACTTGAACCGTCCGCACGACCCCTCCTCGTTCATGACCAGACGGGGAGCCAGGGCACGTCTCGTCCGGTCGAGAGTCTCACGGGGCCCGCCGAGGCCCTGACCAGACCGAAGAGGCACGTCCTGTCGAACCGGACACCCCAGTGCACACGAAGTCGTTTGTACCCCGGTCCTCGTGTCTTGGCGACAGGTCGTAGACGAGTCTGACTCGACAAGCCGAGTGACACCAGGCACAGTCCTTCCTAGTTTACCAAGTCAGCCTAGGTAAAGCGGACCACCGTAAATTCATGTCTTTACCACGAGGTAAAAGTCCCCTGTTTTTCGGGAAAAGAATGCCGACGCTCGCGGGACAATAGTCATCTGGAGGCACCGAAGCCCCGGTCGGCCCGGGACCGGCCGCGACTCGGGGACACGACAAGGGCAGCGGCACTTTCACTTCGGTCCGCACAGACCCCAAGGTATTGGCTCTCAAGGGAGCTCCCCGAAACAAAGGTAATAGGAACCCTAGAGCCCACGCTATTCCACAGTCCTTGCTCGACGAAAATTAATTTAAAGTGTTCTCTTTTTTACAATTGAGATCTCCGCAGAAAGAAAGGACATCGACTGTCACAGAAATCTTTGGCATGGTGTGTGCAAGTAGAGACGGCAATACTTCTCCGCCAAGAGTCCTGGACAGTCACAACAGCCTGCCTCCCCTCAGAGTCAATCGTCACCTCCCATAACAACTCAGACTGGAATCGGGACGGAGTGACCTGTCTAGGCACCTCTAAGAAGTCTAAGGGGGGACTAAAATCCCCGTCGCTACAACTTCTAGACCTACAGAGGCGGAACGGGACGGGAGGCAGACGTGGGCTCGTGGCCCCGTCACTCCCCTCTCGGAGGAAGATCCACTCTGACGAGTGACCTCGGAGTAAGGTTTGCGCGGCCCGGAAGACAACGGGTCAACATAGGGACCGACGACCCCGGTCCTCGGAGGTCCCAAGCCACAAAGCAGAATTCACTCGTTGGAGTCCAGAAGCCCGTCTCCGGATACCTGGGGACCGGTGAAGGACGAGGGCAGAACGTCGGGTGTCGGTAGGGTGAACAAACCGTCGTCGTACACCACCCCCACCCCCCGTCTCCCACTCACCTTCCTAAGACGTCTCTACGACTCGACGTAAAGCCTGGGTGACTGAACCTCTCGGAACCTGTGCACACGCCTGGTCCAGGTCGTCTACTGACCTGGACCCCTGGTCTTCGTTCCGGAACACGTGTCGGTAGGACACGACCCTCCACACCCTGCATGCTTTTCACACAAGTCGTGCACACACGTCCTGTCAATGAGTCTAGAGTCTCCCGACCCGGACGGACCCCGAATGGGAAGCTCAGAGGGCGCCTCGGCCACACGGGACCCCGCCGTTCCTTTCGGGGGGTGACCGGTCTGAACCGGAGTCTCGGGTCGCCTCCGGGGGTGACCGACCCGAACCGGAGTCTCGGGTCACCTCCGGGGGTGACCGACCCGAACCGGAGTCTCGGGTCACCTCCGGGGGTGACCGACCCGAACCGGAGTCTCGGGTCGCCTCCGGGGGCGACCGACCCGAACCGGAGTCTCGGGTCGCCTTGGGGGTTACCGGTCCGAAGCGGAGTCTCGGGTCGCCTCGGGGGGTGACCGGTCTGAACCGGACTCGGGTCGCCTCGGGGGGAAAGGCGAGCCACCGAAAGCCACGAGCGAGACCTGCCCGTTACCGTTGCGAAACCTCCGCACGACGACGAAACTTAACCCGCCGCGGCACGGAGGTCCGGGAGACGGACACAGGGACAGGGACGAACCGGGACGGACTACGGTCGGGTAAAACTTTAGAGGAGACTCGGAGGAAGGACCTGACACCTCCTCTTCCGTCTACGACCTGCCACTGGGTCTCGGCGACAAGCCCGCAACACAGTCTGGGACGGAGGAGGACACGGGTGGGATCACGACTTCGCCCTCCGCGCACCCGGTCCCACCCCCTCCCGTCCCGGACGCCTCCACCCCTGGTCGTGCACGTCCGGTCTGCCCGGAAAGACGAGGGGCTCTCCGAAGGGAGAGACACCTGTGTCACTTTGGACCTGAGCCAGTCGCGTCTCGCCCGGTTCGTCGGTCGACTCGCGGGGGTCCAGGAGCCTCAACGAAAACCTTCCGGTCCGGGCAGGAAAGTTCAGGCCCCGTCTCCGTCCTGACACACGTAGGAGTCCCCAGTCCGGTCTCGTCCTCTCCACGACCCGACCTCGGTCCCGGAGCCCTTCCCCGACCCCCACAAATACATCACTGAGCTTTCTTTGTCTGGTGTGTCTGTGTGCACGCGGGTCTGTCGACCCGACAAGGGTCGCAAAGAGGAGAATTCCGAGAAGACCCAGACGGAAGCTTCGGTCCCACCTACCCCCGTAGAAGGACAGAACAGAGAGGCCTCGTGTGAACAAGTAGACAGACAGACAGGGAAGAACCTGACTAGGACCACGCACACACACACACACGCACACACACACACGCACACACACACTCAGCGAGTCAGTGTAGGTCGAGAAACGCTGGGGTACCAGACATCGGGTGGTCCGAGGAGGCAGGCACCTTAAAAGGTCCGTTCTTATGACCTCACCCAACGGTAAGGGAAGAGGTCTCCTTGAAGGGCTGGGTCCCTACCTGCGTCCAGAGGACGTGACGTCCGTCTAGGAACGAGCACGGCCTGTGATTTCGTGTTCACTCCGTCGCGGGGGCGGAGCCCTGGCAACCCACGTACCCCTGTCTCCCGTCCACGGGGAAGAGACGTCGATCTTCCCCGCTCTACCCCCGCCGACCCTCCCACCGAGACGGCACGTCCGGTGGACGTCTGAGACCGGAGGACGGGGACCTAGGGACGTCCGGTCGTCACCCCCGGAAACCCCTGTCTCCAGACCCACGGTCCGGCACCCCCGTCCGTGGCGGAGTCCGACCCACCCGGGGCACGTGTCGGATGAAAGCCCCTCTCCTGGTACAAAGGGGTCCGGGAAGGGGTGGAGACGGTCGTAGAAACCCCATGTCGTCTGCAACACGACCCGGAAGTCCCCTCGGTCGGAGGGGGTCCCTTCCCACGTGTCGTGTCGGACCCTGTCCCTTCCCCGTCCCGGAGGTCCGCACCGGCACCGGAACACCGTGGACCGTCAGAGGGGGCACGGTGCGTCCCTGAAGGTACTCCCTGCACAGGACCCGACCTACTCGACCTTAGTACAGCAGTTCACCTTAGACGTCCCATTGACAGAGAGTTTGGGACCCCGGTCTTTGGGGCCACCAAAGAGATAAGTACCTGAACACAACGTTCCTCTACACTATTAACTACTTATAGACACCTTTACCTATGCTAACACAGGAGAAATTACTCGATTGTTAAAGTACGGCTTTAGAGTCGTCGCGATAACAAATCTTCTGTTCCCCTGTACGTTTACTCCGGTCCCGAGTCTGACACCACCCTTGTTACGTCCGTCGGAGAAATAACCTGAGTAATTAATTAAGGGGTAGTCGGTCACAGGGACCCTTACTTGACCTTTTTATTAATTTTACTATGTACTCCATTCCTCAAATCTTTAAGCTTTCCACTTCCGCTCTTAATCAAATTATGTATTAATCTGTATAATAAACACTGACGTAAAAAAAATTCGTACAAAGTGCCTCCGTCACCCCAGGATAAAAATCAGGACTCATCGAGTATTTATGATAAACCCCGACAAAAAGTTGAGTATTTCCGAGTATTTAAAAGAATTACTGTAATTCACCGATTAATATAACATGTAACAATTTTATTGAGGTTGACGTTTTAGCTTATTATGTTGTTTTCAAAGTCTTCGTTCAAAAATCTCCTCAATTAAACCGATTTAACGGTTCACTTTAAGGCCTACAAACGTGGGTCGACTTTCTTAAAGTCGTTTCGTAGGGGCCCGAGAGGAATGAACACAATATCCAAACTAGGCGTCCTACTTGGAACGGGTGGTCGGTCGGACGGACGATAACTTCACTCGCCAGGTTCACCCTCCAAGGGGGTGGGACAGTCCAGGAGACGCAGGTGTCAGGAGGTCCCGTCCGATTGGGCTGTCTTGCACGTAAGGGTGGCAGGACTGAGAGTCGGGACCAACGGGACGACACCCACAGGTCGAGGGCGTCGATCGGTAACTCAGGCAGGAACTTACGACGTTCGTGCGAACTCAAGGTGGGCGGAATTTGGGGACCAGTCGTAGCGGCGGGGGTATCCTAGGGTGGCGACCCTCCCTGGTGACGACGGGACTGGCGGGGTCACAGGTGGGTGTACCAAGGGACACTAAGTTGCAATAACACTTAACGTGGGGTTTCTACCGGGTCGTTAAGGCAAGGACCCTTAGACTTCTATATTTGTAAAGAGAAACAAATAAACCGACACGGTTCAAAATCAACACCGTACGTCCTAGGTCAAGGGGGTTGTCTCCTAACTTTGACCCGGGGGACACAACCCTCGTCCTCACGGTGGGTGACCCCGTGGTCCCTTCGGAACCACATTTGTAAAAAATTCCAATGCCTACAATTGAAACTTGGGATGTGACTCCGGATAAAAAAAAAAAATTACTTACTAAAGTTTGAGTGAAACCTTCGGTCAGAGGACTCGAGGACCTCCTTTCTTGCACTCGGGATTACTCTCTTATTTGGGCGAACACTCCCGGGTCACGCCGTCGGCGGCAGTATTCGTCGACGCAGTGAGGAGCCGAGCCGAGCGCCCTGCAGTCCAGTCGCCCGGCCCTCGACCCGGGGGTGGACGTGGAAGTCGCCCAGGAGCCCCCGAGTCCCGGCCGGTGCCGGAGGGCCGGTGCCTCGGTGACGCCCAGACGAGAACCTGGGTCCGGAGGGCGACCTGACGACTCGGACGCCGGCGGGTACACCGGGAGCCAGGGACGGCGAGGAGACGACGGGAAACCACGGCCCGGAGAGAGGAGGGGCGCGGCGCACTGGACGTCCCGTGGGCAGAAAGAACGTCCGGACAGGGGTCGCCCGAAGGGACGTGGGATGGCAAGGAGAACCGGAAGTGGCACTCTTCATTTCCCTCTTGGGAATCGGGTCCCGGTCTCCCTTTCCCCGGGTGGACGGTGAAGGCAAGAAGGGAAAATTTGTCTCGAGACAGCCAAGTAGTCGGGTACTACGCTAGACAGTCGGGTCTTTGTGAACGACTACGAAATACCGACGCCAAACGGGTTCAAGACCCTTTCTCCTTTTGTTTAGCCGCTCAGGATTATTTATTTTCAATAAAGGAGTAAACTTAGAGGGACAGACCTCTCGGTGTACTACACCTGTAGTTAGAAGGGAGGCACGCCGGAGGGCCACTCAGTCCGTCCCCGAGACTACTCTTCGCGCAAACCGGCCCGAGTCCGCGGGAGGGACTCCGGCCGACGGAGAAGTCTAACGTCTACTGTTCGAGTCAAATCACGACCTCGGCTCGGGACGGGCGCCCGAAATTCTCGCAGTGACATCCTTCGGAGCGTAAAGACCCACACCCACAAGTCCCTGGGAGACGAATACACGTGTCTTTACACGAACGAACACTTCCCGGACGACCCCACCCCTGTACCGACTCGAGACCCTTGACCTCCCTTCACCCCCGTCTCGGGCCCTCCGACCCCTCCCCGACCCCCTCACGTCCCTTCCCTCCGACACGTCGACGGACCTCCCTGATTCTGAGTCCCAGGGAGCCAGACCGGAGACAGAGGAAGGGACGAAGGGTCGGGCCCCGAGGACACACTAGGACTTTGTCAGGGACCTCGCAGGGGCGTCCCGGAAGGACCGAGGTCCTCACGTCACGGGGGAGGGTGTGAGTCGACCTTCACTGGAAGTCGAACCGAGCCGGAAAGGTGGACCAAGTCTACCTTCGAAGTGGGTGTCACGAAACGACCTTGGGAAATCATGGGGACGACCAAGTACCCCAGTGACAGAAGTGTGGACGTGTGTGATCGGTCCCTCGGGACCTCCCACCCCGGAGACCCGACCCGAGACACGGGTGTGTGTGCGTGTGTCGGACCGTGCGGCCACAGCGACTCCCGACGAGCCCCTTCACCACCCCTGGCGAAACGGACCACAGGACATCCCGAGCGACCATTTGTGAACGGTCCGGACCGAAGTCCCCTCCCACTGCGGCAGGACAGTCGTGGGGTGACGGGGACCCGAGACACGGAGAGAACTCGACGGGAACCCCAGACCCAGACGTCCGGTCCGAGACGAGACGGTCGACCCCCGGTCCGCCGGCAGGAGACGACGTCTGTCTGGGTGTCGGGGCGTCCTTCCTGTCTACCGGGGTCCGTCGAAGGACGAGGACCCCAGTCTAGTGTTACATTGTGGCTTTCCAAGATTTAAATAATTTCCGAAAGAAACCCCCGACCTTTATACGCTATCTAAAAGATAGGGAGAGTTAAGACAGAATTTTAAATTACGACGGTATTTTTACTACCTATTGTTTAATAAGGTCCTTTTTACTATGGCTTTCTGAGAAGATTGACAACTTCGTCTTCACATCTGAGCCACTCCTTTATATACACTGGGTCTTTTGAGTGTTCCTTTGTCCTTTAGTACATGAACCACCTTCGGTGCTGACGTATTACAACAAGGTCCGACGTCTCGTGTGGTTAAAAATAAGTTCCATAACTTCACGACTTAGACAGGACACCGCAACCGTGGAAATAATTGTGTTCTTGGAGTATGGAAGGACCCCTAGGCAGGACGGCCGAAAAGACGAACCTTATAGTGTCTCAGGGTCGTCTCCCCGTCCCTTCTGGTCTGGGACCCCAGCTTCCGTCTTTCGAGGGTAATGAGTGTGCCTGGAAAGAACCCGGGGAGCCCCCTAACAAGATCTCAAGGTCGTTGTGTCACAACACCAAAAAAACAAATAAAAATTTTAATAAATAAACCGGCACGACCCTAATAAATAAGTGTCGTATACCCTAGAAATCAACGTAGCACATTTGAGAATCAACGGCAACACTCCAGATCAAGGGACTGGTCTCTAGTTCGGGTCCGGAGGACCCAACCCTCGCACCTCCGAATCGGTGACCTGGCGGTCCCCACAGGACGGTCGTGTCAAAACTCGGTATTCTCCGACGTCAATTTTCTGAACCAAATCAAGTCAAGTCAGCGTAGACTGAGAAACATTGGGGCACCTGATGTCGTGCGGTCCGGAGGGACAGGTAGTGGTCGAGGACCTCAAGTGGTTTTGGGTACAGGTACCTCAGACACTACGGTAGGTCGGTAGAGTAGGAGTCAGCAGGGGAAGAGGAGGACGGGAGTTAGAAAGGGTCGTAGTCCCAGAAAAAGTTACTCAGTCGAGACGTAGTCCCCCGGTCTCATAACCTCGAAGTCGAAGTCGTAGTCAGGAAGGTCACTTGTGGGTCTCGATCCTGATCAACTTCCTACTCGTCACGGGGTTGGTCTGTGTCACTACCAACACCTCCCCACTGGACGTCGGTCTGGTGTCCGGCCGCCGGTCCTCCCGCTCTGCTCATGTCGCGCTGTGTCCGTGAGTCTGGGGAGACGTCCGACTCCTCTCGACGACGACGACGACGACTCAGCGCAGTCAGCACAGGCTGAGACACGTCGGGTATCTACCGTCGGGTAGTCCGAGAGGGTAGGGACCCTAAGAAGGTCGTTCTTGTGACCTCACCCAACGGTAAAGGAAGAGGGTTACATACTTTCACTTTTCAGTTTCACTTCAACGAGTCAGCACAGGCTGAGAAGTGCTGAGGTGCCTGACGTCGGGTGGTCCGAGGAGGTAGGTACCCTGAAAGGTCCGTTCTCATGACCTCACCCCGCGGTAGCGGAAGAGACCTCCTTTCGACCACGTCCCGTCTGTCGGGAAACGAAGAACCACCCGGAGCCCTCGTAGGGACGTACCCCCAAAACATTTCTCGCACATATTGCGCTGTCGCTAAGTCTGAGCTGAACGGCTGACAGAGGTGGGTCTCGACACTCGCACCACCACGACTACAGGGCCCTAGGGCGGTCCCACACCGAATCCGCCTCGAGGTCCGCCGCGACCCACCCCACCGGGCCCAACCGTGGACACGAGTGAGAACAGAAGGGGCTGTGCACAGCGGTGCAGTTGATCCTCTTGAACCTCTGTCCGGACTGCCCACAGTCGGTAAAGGTCAACCGCCACAGTGGTACTGTTGAGTCCTCCACGACCTTCGTCCGAGTAACAATTAAGACTCAGAACTGGGAAGGGCCCGTCGGGGTGTCAGAAAAGAGATGTCTCTTTATCCGAGTAAACACTTTACACAGAGAGTAACAAGGGCTCGATGTAGGTGAGTTCACTTATTAAATGGAAAAACATATCCAAACCTTCTTCTCAGCGTGTGTCAGGCAGATTACGAGAGAGAAATGTGTGAAATCGCAGTCGAAGAAATTCGACGTGACACTATCGGCCGACGAGTCCACTCTCCGTCCTGGGACGTCCACCTCGACGGAGTCAAGGCAACAGGCCAACCAGGACCCCCAGAGTCTTCGAGGTAGGTCGGCCCGTCGACGGGACGACGAAAGGCGGAGAGGAGGGCAGTCTACTTCGGGTCTCCGGAGCCGACCTACAAACCCTCGAAGGGGGAGGTCGGGGGCGTACGTGAAGTCGGGCAGGTAGTCCTGAGATCCCTCGTAGACGAGACACAACCCGGCCCGGTCACCCCTATCCCTCCCGTGTCTCCGGTCACTCTGCGTCGGGACCAAGGGACGGCGGGGGCGGGGGTCTCGAATGACGGACGACCTATTTAGTCTGACTTCTCCCCCGTCAGGTCTCGGTCCCCGTTTGGGTCCTCAAGATCTCTTGAGTTTGGGGTGCAGTGAATGGCACAACCAGGTTGTGCCGGAATAAATTTCGCACAACTCGAAATCTAGGGGACTTCTTCCTTTACTGTCGGGTGAGGTCACAGGAACGGACCTTTTAGGTTACCTGTCTCCTCGGACCGCCCGATGTCAGGTACGCCAGTGTTTTCCAGTCTGTGCTGAATCGCTGGTTTGTTGCGACACGCACGATTCCACGAGGCCAGCACAGGCTGAGAGACACTGGGGCACCTGACTCCCTTAAGAGGTCTATTTTTGTGACCTCACCCAGCAGTACGGGAGGTCCCCTAGAAGGACTGAACCCCTAACTTGAGTGCAGAGAGTACAGGGGACGCAACCGTCCGCCCGAGAAATGGTGATCGTAGTGAACCCTTCGGGTTTGTCGTTGTTGTCGTCAGACTGTATGCCGCACAGTGTACTGGGTGTCCAGAGTACCAGGAGTCTAGTGGGTCTTTGCGACTGACAGATAGTTTCTGTCTGGACATTCACGTCCCGGGGATCGTCCTATCGTCTCTGTGGCGTCTCCGGGTTCGTCACTAGCTCCCGTCCACCCCCGACCCCGAGACGGTCAGAGATCCGAACCCAAACTTGTCTGTGAACCCCGCCCTCTACCTCAGACACCGGGAGCGTCCAGCCCTCACGTCTCGGCTCCGTGAATCCACTCCGGTCTGACTGTCCGGCCTGCGAACCTGCTTCCTACTTGATCTCTGTCGGTGTGCGTGGAGACAGAGTCCGATCCGAGAGCCCACTCCGACCTCCTTCCCTACGAGAAGGGACAATCGAAGGATGAGTCCGGTCGTCAATCGTGAACTTTGCTGTCGTCGATGTATTAGACCCTCGGTCATTTGCCTCGTCAATCGTACCGACACCTATAGGGACTTTGTGGAGTGTATCAACATCGACCTCTAAAATTAACAAGACAGGGTCCCTACCTATTTTATCCGGGGTCTAGATACTTCTATATCCTCTGTGGCTTTGTAGTAGTCCGTTAAACGACCTCAAACAATTACTAGGCTGCTCGACCGCATAGATTGGTGTGAGAAGAGTTCATGTGCCACCGGTCACTGGTGTCATCAAATAAAGGACCCGGTATTTTAATCAGACTTTTAAAATTTCTTAACTATAACATGTCTCGCACAATAGATTGGTATTATCTTGATTCAATCTTTCGTCATTCTCACTGCAGATCTTTAGAGGTGCAAAAACTCTTAGTCCGTCGTATGAGTGATTCCTTGGGAACTCAGTTTCTTTAGTCTTCCTTTAGTCTACTATAAAATTGACTTACTCATCATTTTTACATTGTACACTTAAACACCATACGTGGATTTCGTCACGAACCTTTCGACGTAATAACGACATTTACATGTACAGTGTCTTTTCTTCTTTTTAAATTTTAGCCATTAAAATCAAAGAGGGAAGTCTTAGAACTTTTTCTTCTCCTTTAATTAACGGCTCCTTTAATTAAAGGTTCCTTTAGTTTTACTTTTCCCGTTTTTAGTTATGTTGTCTTCTACCCGTTTGTTGTCTCCTTTATTTTGAACCTTCACCCAAATTATTTTCAGAGTCGTTGTGACCTTTTAGAGGTCGATCCGATGAGTTCTACTTCCCTTTTTTCCCTTTTTCTCGTCTACGCTCTTTCTGGTGATACCACTCCTCCTCCTCTGTAGTGACGTCCAGGATGTCTACGAATTTTTATTGCTCCCCTACAATAATTGTTGAAGTATTGTCATTGCAGTGGTCGGATCTCCTTTGCCCGCCTGAGGACTTCCTGGTGTCCTTCTTTGTTCTTCGGACTTTTCGGGACGCAAGTAGATTCTTTACCGAAAACATTAACTTTTGGAAGGAAGTCGACGTCCGGGTCTACTGAAGCGACCACTCGAAAGTTAATGGATTCCTTCTTTATCATGGTCAGAATGTCTCTAAGTCTCACATCTCCTTCTTTCTTGTGAAGAGTCGAGAATAATCAGTCGTATTGAGTCTATGGTTTTACTCTGTTCCTGTAACATTCTTGTCTTTAATGTTTGGCTATGGAATTCATTGTTTGCAACGTCGTCAGAGACTGTGTCGGAATCGTTTAACTTAGTCCATTTAATAGTTTTATTACCATGTAGTGTTAGTTCCCCTAAGTAACGTCCGTACGTCTCAACCACATTGTTATTTTTTTTAGTGACATTAACTAGTGCCATTGTCCTATTCCCCCTTTACTCTACTAGCACAGTTTTCTACGTCTTTCTCGTAAACCGTTTTGACTCGGGGGTGAGTGATACTTTTGAGAGTCATTTGACCTTTGTCTCCCTTCACAGGAGCTACTATTTCCCGCAGATTTTCAGAACGTCGAATGGAGTATAAACACCATTTCAACAGTTTACGAAGAGGGATTCAACTCTTGTTCCGTCCTTATAAAGGAGAGTGGCGAAAATAAGTCGTAACATGAGCTTCCAGATTGGTCCCGTCAGTTCTTACTTTCACTTTATTTTTCACATTACTGACCTTTGATTTTCAGGAATCCCCAACGCACACATCTTTTGGGATTTCTCAGACTGCCTTCTCCTCTACCTCCTCTCCTACTTCTCCTTCTTCTTAATTATTTCTACGGCCCATGTCCAACTGCACGTTTTGAGTGTGGGAGACACGTACGTGTTACTTTTCAATCTTCCCCTTCAAATCCCCGGTCACGGTGAGTGTGATTGTACTTTAAGAAATTTTAGGAATTCGAATTAAAATCGATTACTGTGAACTCTAAAAATGTGATTTTTAGCACTTTGTAACGACTCTCTTCAACTTTCTGAACCACTCTATTTATGTGGTACAAACATTCGACTTTCTGTTACAATTCCATAATTAAGAGGGGTTTAACTACACTCTCAGTCCCGCGGGAGTTAGTGTAAGATGGTCCGAAAAAGACATCTCTGATTCTTCAAATAAGATTTTACATAGACCTTCACGTGTCCTGGATTCTAGCGTCTTAAGTGTTGTAAAAACAACTTTCCCTTGATTCTACCTCCCGACTCGCAGGACTAAAGTTCCGCGTGGTATTTCCACGTCATTAGTTCTGTCACACCACAACTGTCCTCCGACCTGCCATCCAGTCACTTTGGTCCTTCTCAGGTCTTACCCTTCTCCGCGAGACCCTCCTTTACGAATGGTACGTGCGCGACCTGTTTCCTGAGGATAGACCCCGCATGTTTTTAAGGGTACCGAGTCATAATGTTTCTGTTTATCGAGGTAATTTTTCACCTGTTTTCTGAGTCTGTAGACTGTTGTCTTCTATCTACTTATCGGTCATTTGTGAACTTTTTCAGGAGTTGTAGTAATCAGCAGTCTCTTTATGTTTGGTCTGGAGGCACCCTGTGGTGACGTGCGAGTGGTCTCACCGATTTAACTTTTCTAAACCGTTCCGATTTATGACCGTCCATGCACTTGAGAAGGAGAGCCGATCACCCTATAATTTACCATTACGGTAGTCCTTCTAACCATCAGAGAATCTTTCGATTTGTATATAGATGGGAGACTGGGTTGCCGAGGTAAGGGTCCAGAAATGTATCCCTTTGCTTGTAGCTACGAAATGTGTGTGCGTGTGTGTGTGTGTGGAACATCCTCTCACCAGTCTCGTCGAAACAAGTGCCGTCAGGTCTGGGGACCTTTGTCGAGCTCATAGTCGTCCTCCACCCATTGTTCAAGTATGCCCCCTCACCAAAGTCGCTGTTCCTCCTACTTAGCTTTCGGGACACGAGGGTCACTTTCGGTCAGTGTTCTCACGCACGGCGCACACAAGTAAATCCACTCAGAGTCTGGACCGGCTTACCTGGTCGTCCCTCTGTCGAGGGGCCTCGCCCAGGGAGACGGACGGGACCGGAACGTCCTGGGGACCTTCCCGTGTAAGAAATAAGGGTCCCTACAACTAAGGCGGTCGCGCAAATGAGTAATTTTGAGTAGTCTGTCATAAAAATCCGAAGACAAAAAGAGGAATACATTTAATATGTGGGTTTTGTCAATTACTTTTAAAATTTTATAACCGATCTTTATAAAAAATTTTTAGGGGGTTTGGCATTTGTTTTGTTTTAGGCCCCAGTTTTGTTCTTTGGTCTCATTCACCTTGTGACTGTAGTGGAAAGACCGAGCGGAGCGTCGTAGGCCCTAGAATCGGGGGACGGGTCCCTAGGTCGGACGAGTGGGACGTTACCTTCGCGTCTCAGAGTCGGTACCCTGGTGGTCCCGTCAAGGACTTTAGTGCAAAGAAATTAGAAAGCTCGAACTCGAAGTCAAAACTCCGGAGTGGTTCAAGAACCTTGTCTTCCTTTACAGGTGGAGTCCGCCACTCCACTTCCCCTGCCGACAGACTTATTCAGTCCGTAGGGGTCTCCCGTGACAGGAGACCTAGCCCCACGAGTCGTCATCGGGGGCAGGTGGGGTCCTGGGAGGACGGGTCGACACACACACACACGGACAATGGTCCCTCCCAAATTCCTGGAAGACGAATTCACACTTTCTATTTTATAGTGTGAAGTTCCTCCTGACTCCGACATCTCGCCACTCTTGGTAGTATATGTGACGCATTTGATCATTTTTGAGAAGTTTTTGATTGAACGGAAAAGGACCCTTTCAACCTTCTTTCTGTAAGAAGAGGGATCCATAAGGTGAGAACCCAATAAACGTGAGTCTCGCCGTGACAGTACTCGGTGCACCGGCAAATGTACTTTTAATAAATCTTAAATTTCTTGACTCTCTAAGTCAAGGGATCAAGGTGGTCGGTGGCAAGTTCATCAGTCCCGAGGGGACGCCGACCATCGACGGCTGTTCTGTCACGTTTACATTCCGCAAGGGTAGTGACGTGTTTTAGGGCGCACCACGTCTCCAGGAGTGTCACGGGAACCGGTCGTCGACGGCGTCGAGACCCTCGACACTCTGCACGTCCAACGACCCGGGGAGGGTCGGCAGAGGACCCAGTCCCCACGACCCCACCGGGAGGGACCAGGACCTCGTGTTCCACCAGATCTCTCTGAGGATCCACACGTGTCCCTACGGTCGCCATGACTAAACATCATCGTCCTTCACCTCCTCTCGGATTTCTGGACAGCCGCCATCACACCTACGTCTTTGACTCCTCGGAGCAGCTCCGCTACCCTTGCTCGTCGCTGGACGTCGGAACACTTCGGAGTCGGCACACAAAGTCCCTACACCACAAACACAAAGTGAACCGAGGCGGAATCAACATCGTGTCCTGCAGAAGCTAGAAACAGCACCGTGCACCCTAAAAAAAAAAGAAAAAACAGCAAAGACGTACACCCTAGAAATCAACGTCACACACTTAACAATCGACACCGAACACCCTAGACCGAGGGACTGGTCCCTAACTTGGGTCCGGGAGTGTGACCCTCCTGTCAGAACCGGTGACCTGGTGGTCCGTTCAGGGTCCCTGTGTCACAACTTACTTCATTTTCAGGAGCCCAGTATGTGTGAAACACAATGTAAATAGATTTTAAGTCTAGGTCTTCCTTTGTTGACACCATGTTGCTATATCCTTCAGTTCCTTTACTATTTGTGTCGACCCCTACCGTAAATGGAAGGTTCCTGACGTCAGAGCTCTTCTCCCGGTCCGACCGAAACCCCTTTGAATGAGTGACTCTCGAATCAAAAAGAGAATTCGTCACCTACCATTCGGGTTCTCCAGAACAAGACAACCATACGAAAATAAGGGTACATAAATTCTGTATAAAACATAATTAAGTTATAAATCAATATGTTAAATCGATTTGTCAAAATGATTTTTATCGTTTTATACTTTCATAAACCAACCAGTGCTTACTTCAAAAAGGTTTTTCATTTTAACTGGTGGTTTTAATAACAAAATTTATGGCTCCAAGCTACTTATAAAGTAAGTACATTAGAATCTCATATAAACAGTCTAAAACGAACTTAAAAGGAATGATCGGAAACAAGAAGGAAACCCCTGTACTTTCCTAATCTTTATTTTGCGACCCGTTTCGAGACGGCTAGCTTTGAGTTCGTCTTCGTTTTGTCTCTGCTATTCTAATTCTTCTGCTTCCCTTTAACACAACTCAATTAATTTCTGCCGGTAAAATAACATTATTTTATTATAAGTTTTATATACAGGATTCAGTGTCTCTATTCTTTTGTATTTCGGTCCTAGACTATCTTTCTAATGTCAACATTACCTCTCGAAATTAAGAGAGAATAGTCACATGGTCAATGGCTTGTCTTTTTTTACTACCGGTTCCCAGGCTTGCCATATTAAAAATGGTAACTCAATCAGAAATGAATGGTCCTTGGGTCTCTTCCCTCTTATCGACCTGAGACTAATCTCCCTCAGTGTGTCGACACACGCAGGACGGAGACACGGCGCCACTCACACGTTTCGCACCCTTAGAAGTAAATGTGTGCGCTCCTATTTCAGCATGCTTGGGGTCCGACTTGCAAAAGTCGTGTGGTCACGGCGCACACCCTACAGACTGCTCGCACTGCACAGGCACTCGGAGGCGGGAAGACAGGGACACACTCCCCGACCCCGGGTCCGGTCCCTCGACTAGTCGTAGGAAAAGACGTCTAGTCTTCTTTAGACCACCCTGTCCTTAGAGACAGTAATAATAATAGTCAGAATAAAGAACGTGGACTCACGGTCAGATGTCAACAGAGTCTTGTCTACCAAATCACTCTTGTCGGCGGCTCCGGGAACTGGGGCTCGACGACCACACACACGCCATTACGAGCACAAACAACGACAAATTAGCGAGTAAAGACGGGCTGGAGCACCTGACGTCGGACGGTCCGAGGGGACAGGTACCCCAAGAGGTCCGTTCTTGTGACCTCACCCAACGCCACGGGAGGAGGTCCCTAGAAGGTTTGGGTCGTCAGTTTGGGTGTAGAGAATTACGGTGGACGTAACCGTCCGCCCAAGAGCTGGTGACCACGGTGGACACACCCACCTCAACACAAACATGCTCTCCGCTCCAAGGGGTCGTGGGCGGGTTCCCCTCGACAGTCGGCGATCAACCCGGACCCTTCGACCATCCTACCCGTCCGTCTGACGTCTCTCCCCTCCCGTCCGGCGTCGTCCAGTCGTCGACCCGACCATTCTTGTGGGGCCCCGACTGGTGACGAGAGTGGTCGTTGTGCCCGAGAATGGACGACCGGATCCTTGTCAGGTCTTCTGTTCGACTTCCTTTATTTTTGTGCCACAGGTGTCCCGGATGGGTAATTTCTCGACGGACACTAGCGTTTCCCGGGCGTCGGGGCGTCCGCAGGGAGTCGGACCCGTCGAACTGACTGCGAGCCCCCGACCGGGTGCCGAGGAGTACCACCCACGTCCCCACACGCGAAGGGCGCACGTCGACGTCCCGAGTGTCACCACCCGCGTCCACACGTGAAGGGCGCACACCGACGTCCCGAGTGTCACCACCCGCGTCCCCACACGCGAAGGGCGCACGCCGACGTCCCGAGTGTCACCACCCGCGTCCCCACACGCGAAGGGCGCACGCCGACGTCCCGAGTGTCACCACCCGCGTCCCCACACGCGAAGGGTGTACACCGACGTCCCGAACGTCGTCACCCGCGTCCCCACACGCGAAGGGCGCACGTCGACGTCCCGAGTGTCACCACCCGCGTCCCCACA
Organism: Capra ibex; assembly: GCA_006410555.1. Classification (NCBI taxonomy): domain Eukaryota; kingdom Metazoa; phylum Chordata; class Mammalia; order Artiodactyla; family Bovidae; genus Capra; species Capra ibex. The sequence continues at coordinate 94,067,392 of SJYO01018757.1, forward strand.
CGCGAAGGGCGCACGCCGACGTCCCGAGTGTCACCACCCGCGTCCACACGCGAAGGGCGCACACCGACGTCTCGAGTGCCGGCGTAGCAAGTGCCGTCCCTTTTACGCGTCTGACGTACCCGAGGCCGAGAACAACCAGCCAACCAACTCTTTCATACTTGTCTGTGTACCTGTCTGTCTGTCTGTCTGTCTGTGTGTGTGTGTGTGTGTGTCCAGAAGCACTCGTGTGCGCGTAGATCGACATAACGTTTGTTTTCTCTTTTCAGTCACTTTTCATCCAGTCTGCGGTCACCCCTTCGACACTGAAGCCCCCTCCTCCCCGCCACAACCCCCGTTCACACGGTGGACTGAAGAGGTTTGCGTCGAGCCAGCTCCAGAAATGACACTGTAGTGCAAGACGAAAAGTGTTAATGTTTCGAGACAGATTCGTTCACCCGGAATTTTTCGTACCTGTCTTAGTTCTACACTTTTTACCTGGCACGACATAGAGACCAACCACCGGGGTCACTGTGTCTCTTTTTACTGAAGTTCCTCTGAGAACTCGTCGAACGTACGGGTCGGGAACGTCGCATGTAGAGTTCGTGTTTTTGTTAACGGTTTGTTAAATTTTTGAGATGAGCCGTTAGTCTAACAATCACAATTGTAATCACGATAGAACTTTGATAGCGAATACGTGTATGTAATGTGTATTTATGTATGCAATCCCATTTCGTTTATTCATTAGTACTATTACAACATCCTTTACTCTAAAAAGTGGATCCTCCTTTCTCTTCGCCTTTTAGTCTCTTCCTTTTCACGACCTTAGAATTTATCTTCCGTTCTGAGTCATACTCGGACACTACACAAGAGAAATTTTCGTCACTTTAGGGAAGGCTGAAGGAGGTGGCGTCTAATAACCCAGGTCACTACTTGGGGCCCCTTCGTCTGGGGGGGCCGGGGGTGGTCCTCGGAGACATGGTGAAGGCCACTGTTCCTTCGTCCGAGGAGTCCCAGTCCGTCCTTACAAGATCTTCTGAGACGTCGTAGAGTGGCATCTCTCACGGCCCCGGAGAGACTCTGACGACCTCAGTAGAGTCTTCGGGTGAAATTTCCCCAGTCTTTACCCGTCTACCTTGTAGCCCTTTAAGACGCTGCCCCCACCTGACTTTGTGTGGTCTAGTACGACTTCAGACACTCCCGTAGCACTAAAGACTTAATTTGGGAGTGGTCGAGCGGAGACGCCCAACGGGTGTGCAGTGGACCATTTGTGTTCCCTGCTAAGGGTACACGAAAAGGAACAAATCGAGTGTCCTCCAAGAGAAGAGATAGCAGTCACAAAAGACGGTTTAGACCCTTAAAGGATCTCTTACCGATAATCCACTTACACCTAAGAAAGACGAGTTTAATCAAAACTTCGTTATTGTCAGAATAAGCGTCGGAATAAACGTTCCCCCGACCACATTTAAGACCCGAGGGAACAATTGGGTCGACCATTTCTTAGGTGGACGTTACACCCTCTGGACCCAAACTCAGGACCCAGTCCTTCTAGGGGACCTCCTCCTCGTCCGATGGGAGAGATCATAAGAACCGAAAGGGACCATCGAGTCAACTATTTCTTAAACGGACGTTACGTCCTCTGATGTCAAACCAAGGAACCACCCCTTCTAGGGGACCTCTTCCCTTTCCAATGGGTGAGGTCGTAAGACCGGATCTCTTAAGGTACCTGAGAAATCAGGGACCCCAGCGTTTCTCAGCCTGTGTTGATCGTCAAAAGTGAGCGAGGACCAAATTCAGAACCGAGGTCCAACCACGAACTCCGGGAAACTTACAAACCAGTGACCCTCGACTGTTCGAAACAGGTATTGACCCTTGCCCTTGTGCCGGAAGGAAGGGAATGAGTCCCAAAACCAGTAAAAGCCTTACGGACGACATACATCTTCGAGACCCGGGCGAGGACCCCCTCTGGGTCCTCTCCCGTCCCACCTAGGAACAGGGGTCTTCGAGTGTCGTGTCCGCCGAGAGTCTGGACTCAGATACTGTCGGAGGACCCTCGACCAATCCTTACTTTTCAAACCCGACCCCTGGTCCTCTGACCCCAAGACGAAGACGTAGCACGAGTCTCTCCTGTAGACAACCAGGTAGACCCGGAACAGATGGGCCTCCCTGTAGAGGACCGCGGTTCGTGACTCGTCGCACTTGTGTGCCCCTGTACTCCGGGCCGACGACGAACGTCCCTCGAGACGCGGTCGGCCTGTAGCACTAAAGAGTCCTGCTCGAGTATGGGAGGGCAGAGCCTACTGTGGCGGTCCCCGACACGGGACGCGTGGAGGGGTGGTGGCAGACGAGGGCATAAGGGGACCGACTCATTGGGGGCCCTGGGGTCAGGTTCTCCACCTTTCGGGCTGTAAAGCCGGGTTTAGGGACAGGGAACCACGAAACAACATCGTTTACTCACCAGACGGGGACAGGTCCACCTGTGTCAAGGACGCCCCAGATGTCCGGTGCTAACGGGACGAGACCCTTAGGCGGAGCAAGCAAATGACGTCTTCTCTCAAATGTCTCTGGGGGAGCACTCAGGCGGCCGGTACGTCCGTACGACTGTCTCTCGGGGGAGAAGACCTTCACGCACACACCGGGAGTGAGGGAATCCTAGGACGGGGACGTCACGTTTGGGACCCCGGACAGGACTACACGACTCCGGACTCCTACACAGACGACCGGGTCGTGAGGGAGGAGTACCTCCTCGGACTCCAAGTGGCCCTCGACTCGGTGGACAGACAGAAATTGCCCAAAGTGTGTGCCCGAGTGTCACCTGTCTATAACCCCACAGTCGAAATAAGAGTCTGAGAACCACGAGCCGTGCAGCTTACGGTGGGGGTGGGGTCTCTCGTCCGTCGTGGGTTTACTCGGGCACCGTCGGCTCCGACCCACCCTCGACCCCGTCCGGGCGACGGGACAAACCCTTCCGTCTCCCCAGGGGCACCTGGACACAGAAGTCGTCCCCTCCGGAAGATTCCTCGCTCGACGTGTGCGCACAGGACTACACACCACTCCTGCACCGTCACTCGGGACCTCCCTCTGGCGTGGCCGGAGTCTCCGTCGGTTACCTCCGGTGCCCTGTCCCGCCTCTCCCCTCCGGCTCTACCCCCGGAGGTTTCGGGGCTCTCACCCCTCCACGGAGACCTCTCTGGACTCCCCTCCGTCCCGACCCCCACACTGAACCGCACCCCCTCCGTCCCGACCCGACACCACCCCCACATCCCTGGTCAAGACTCGTACGAGCGGTCTGTCCGTCCCACACGGCGGGTGCGAGAAGGCCGGTTCGGACACCTGCCGGTCCACACGGCCGAACGACCACGTCGCTGCCCGGTACGACGCGTAGGAGTGTCCCGACACTACCCTCAAACCGAGCGAGTGGTCTTCGACGTCGAGTGAGGGAGAGAGACTGGAAAGACGAGAGGACCGAGTGAAGACAGATGTCTCTCTTGACTTCGAAACTCAACAACTGACCACACTACAGCAAAGAATGAAGTTTCTTTTTTATTAGTCCTGGGTGTCGTCCTAGAAAAGGGAAAATTAAAAGGTTCTTACAGGAATTGTTTGCAATTTGTCATCATGTGTTATTTGACCCTTTAAGACTCTCTCTACCCTTATGGTCTGGTGGATTGGGGACGGAGAACTCTTTAGACATACGTCCAGTCCTTCGTTGTCAATCTTGACCTGTACCTTGTTGTCTGACCAAGGTTTATCCTTTTCCTCATGCAGTTCCGACATATAACAGGTGGGACGAATAAATTGAATATACGTCTCATGTAGTACTCTTTACGACCCGACCTTCTTCGTGTTCGACCTTAGTTCCACCGGCCCTCTTTATAGTTATTTGAGTCTAAACGTCTACTGTGGTGGGAATACCGTCTTTCACTTCTCCTCAATTTTTCGGAGAACTACTTTCACTTTCTCCTCTCACTTTTTCAACCGAATTTCGAGTTGTAAGTCTTTTGCTTCTAGTACCGTAGACCAGGGTAGTGAAGTACCCTTTATCTACCCCTTTGTCACCTTTGTCACAGTCTGAAATAAAAAACCCGAGGTTTTAGTGACGTCAACCACTGACGTCGGTACTTTACTTTTCTGCGAATGATGAATCTTCCTTTCAATATTGGTTGGATCTATCGTATAAGTTTTCGTCTCTGTAATGAAACGGTTGTTTCAAGGTAGACCAGTTTCGATACCAAAAAGGTCATCAGTACATGCACACACTCTCAACCTGACACTTCTTCCGACTCGCGACTTCTTAACTACGAAAACTTGACACCACAACCTCTTCTGAGAACTCACAGGGAACCTGACGTTCCTCTAGGTTGGTCAGGTAAGACTTCCTCTAGTCGGGACCCTAAAGAAACCTTCCTTACTACGATTTCGACTTTGAGGTCATGAAACCGGTGGAGTACGCTTCTCAACTGAGTAACCTTTTCTGAGACTACGACCCTCCCTAACCCCCGTCCTCCTCTTCCCCTGCTGGGTCCTACTCTACCGACCTACCGTAGTGGTTGAGCTACCTACACTCAGACTCACTTGAGACCCTCTACCACAACCTGTCCCTCCGGACCACACGACGCTAAGTGCCCCAGCGTTTCTCAGCCTGTGCTGACTCGCTGACTCGACTTGACTTGTCTAGAGTCCAACCTGTCGCATCGTCTTTCCGGACATGGCACCACGGGCGTCTGGACGTCACCAGGAAGCAGAGTCCTTCTGCGGTCCGGCAGTCCCCACACCGTAAACGCAAACCCCCACCCTCCCGGGGATCGAGCGCGTAGACTCCGACGACTGACACACTACGACCGAGATCGGGACGTCAGGACGTCTCACACACATTAAGTACCCCAAAACTGTCGTCGTAAGTTTGTCACAGAAACTAAAGTAGGTATTTCCTCTACACAAAGGTGTCAGTCACGTCGGGAGGACTACGTACTTGAACGCCAAGCGGGAGGTGTTTGCAGAGGACCTCCACTGTCCACCGGGCACTGGGTCCCCCGGCTCACGGTAGGAAGACTGGTCGCGGGCACGACCCCCCGACACGGTCGCATAAATTTCGTCTCGGTGACGAACAAACCGAGAATTGACCAAAAATGACCACTCGGAGCAGACGTAAATCCCTAGTTTAGGAGGGAACACTGAGACTCGGTATCAGCGAACATTGAGGAATCCCTGACAGCTGAAAAGACAACGGATTGACTTATAACTTTGGTGAGCAAACGGCAAATTCTCCTGACTCCTTCATCGTGATCTCTTGTGGAAAGGCTATCACCTACCCGGGACTAGACCCACTGCCAATTAAAACACACAGTTGGTCCGACCCGGTACTATGGGTCTCCAAACCAGTCTGTCACAAGACCTACAAAGACATATTGAACCTACTCACATTGGAAATTTAGTCGCCTGAGACGTATTTCGTCTGCCGGGAGGTCTCGTACCCACCCGGAGTAGGTTAGTCACCTTCCGGACTTACTTTGTTTCCGGTTGGAGGGGTCGTGTGCTTCGGCAAAACGGAGGTCTTCCCTTCCGGAAACGTCAACTTGTCGTAGTCGAGAGGGGACCCAGAGGTCGGGTGATCTGAAGGGGTCGTCTAAAACCAGAAAGGTCCAAAGACGTCAGCTAGAGTCACACACACATACACACACACACACACGCGTGCGTGCACGCGGTGCAACAGGGTCGTGTGTGTGTGTAGGAACACCAGGACAAAGAGACCTCGTGGGACTATGTCGTGGGTTCCTCACCTTAAAAAATTTAAGTAATCCTTGAAACTTTCTTAAAAAGTATAAGAAACAATAAACTACGAAAAAAAGGTCGACATTTTACAGGGAGCCTCAACCCTTAATAACTATTGCAGTCTCGCCGGCGTCCTCCCAGCGGCAGGGAAAGGGTCCGGTCGGGAGACACAACCTCCTCGCAGGTCGGTCACTGAGGGCCGTACTTAGACTGCCCGGGACTGGAAACAGTGGGTCGGTCACCCCTACAGGACTCTGCACCTGTCTGTCTACGGTTATTCATAGGTCGCTCTCGATTATCTCTAACCGCATCTCTATTATCTAGCCAGTGGCACTCCGGGCGACCTACCCGTGGTCGAGTAAATACGGAGTCCTAGACCGACGCATTACTTTGCACTAAATGTCAAGGTAATGCCTTGGTCCGGGGTTTGTGCGCCCACAGCCACACTTAAAATTCTACCGGCACGAGACGTAGGCACCATCCATTAACACATTACGTGACCGGACCACTACTTATAAAGTTTCCTTCAGTAGCACCTCCAAAACGAACGTGTCGACTTCAACCACGAGAACTTAGGCGTGTTTCTTGGCCCTTGTTAAGGGCAGTAAACTTACCGGAGTCTTTAGGTAGATGCATTTATGTGTACGAGTCCTTTTAGAGAACACGGTCTTCCGGTGAGCCAAAATAAAGTCCCGGTCTTTAATGTTCCTTCCAAATTACTACGTTAATTTCCACTTTTTAACAAGGAAAATAGTGCCGAAGAGATAATATTTTTTATCTTCCTTTTGACAAAGAAACGGACTAACGGACGAAAAGTTTTTCACACACAGCACGCGTCGAGTAAACGTAAATCGATTAGCACATCAGCAAAGCTTGAAGGTAAGACAGTAAAATATTCGTTTGGAGCTAGGTGACGTCTCGGACTGTACGCCAAACTTCTTTTGAGTGTTGCAATCCTCCGCAGGTCCAGGTAGGAGCCGGAGGTCGGTCACCGACCCCCTCTGTCCTTCTCGGTTCTCTGGGTCCCTGTCAACCTGGTGTAATACAGGAGGAGACTCGAGGAGAATTTTCAGTTCCGAAGAGGGGTCCTCCCTTTTGCCCGGGCGTCGGGGCGGGGCCGACTGCCTCCAGTCTGAGGTTCCCACTCCCGGTGGCTCCGTCTCAGACTCACCGTCGCCCGTGGGACGCCGGTCTACTGTGGGGCTCGCCCCGACCTCGGGGTCCTCAGTCGCCAGGGCGTGGGTCACTGGGACGTTCCCTGGCAACGGTCAACGGTCACAAAGGGAAGATAAGACTAGTAGTCTTCAGAGGAATTTAAGGAGTAACCTCGGATCCACTAACTGCTACACCACAATGAAAGACGACACGTCGTTTCACTCGGTCAATGTGGGTACGTCTATCGGGGAGAAAAAACCGAAGAAAAGGGTATATCCAGTAGCGTTTCCTGACTTGTCTCGGGGGACACGACATATCCTCCCGGAACAACGACAGACCAACGATTCAACACAGACTGAGAACGCAGGGAGACCTGACATGGGGCGGTCCGAGGAGACAGGTACCCTAAGAGGTCCGTTCTTATTTATGACCTCACCCAACGGTAAAGGAGGAGGTCGTCTAGAAGGACCGGGTCCCTAGCCTACGCACAGAGGACGTAATGTCCACCTGAGAAATGGAGACTTGGTGGCCCCTTCGGGAGCCATCCAGGAATAATTAATATATACATAACATTTTCAGAGTTCACATCTCTCTTGGTGTCGACTATTACGTCGCGTGCGGACACATGAGTGATGGGTCAACACAGTTTAGACTGTCAAACAAATAGTAAAAACAAAGTTTAACAAATAAGTCAAGTCAAGTCAAGTCAGCGAGTCAACACAGACTGAGAAACACTGGGGTACTTAGCGTCGTACGATCCGGAGGGACACGTAGTGGTTGAGGTCCTCAAGTGAGTCTGAGTGCAGGTAGCTCAGGTACTACGGTAGGGCAGTAGAGTAGGAGCCAGCAGGGGAAGAGGAGGACGGGGGTTTGAGAGGGTCGTAGTTTCAGAAAGGGTTACTCAGTTGAGAAACGTACTCCACCGGTTTCATGACCTCAAAGTCGAAATCGTAGTAAGGAAGGTTTCTTGTGGGTCCCGACTAGAGGAAGTCTTACCTGACCAACCTAGAGGAACGTCAGCTTCCCTGAGAGTTCTCAGAAGAGGTTGTGGTGTCAAGTTTTCGTAGTTAAGAAGCCGTGAGTCGAAAGAAGTGTCAGGTTGAGAGTGTAGGTATGTACTGGTGACCTTTTTGTTATCGGAACTGATCTGCCTGGAATCAGCTGTTTCATTACAGAGACGAAAACTTATACGATAGATCCAACCAATATTGAAAAGAAGGTTCCTCATTCCCAGAAAAGTAAAGTACCGACGTCAGTGGTTGACGTCACTAAAACCTCGGGTTTTTTATTTCAGACTGTCACAAAGGTGACAAAGGGGTAGATAAAGGGTACTTCACTACCCTGGTCTACGGTACTAGAAGCAAAAGACTTGCGACTCGAAATTCGGTTGAAAAAGTGAGAGGAGAAAGTGAAAGTAGTTCTCCGAAAAATTGAGGAGAAGTGAAAGACGGTATTCCCACCACAGTAGACGTATAGACTCAAATAACTATAAAGAGGGCCGTTAGACCTAAGGTCGAACACGAAGAAGGTCGGGTCGCAAAGAGTACCACATGAGACGTATATTCAATTTATTCGTCCCACTGTTATATGTCGGAACTACATAAGGAAAAGGATAAACCTTGGTCAGACAACAAGGTACAGGTCAAGATTGACAACGAAGGACTGGACGTATGTCTAAAGAGTTCTCCGTCCAATCCACCAGACCATAAGGGTAGAAAAAGTCTTAAAAGGCATCAAATAACACTAGGTGTGTCAGGTTCCGAAACCGTATCAGTTATTTCGTCTTTATCTACAAAAAGACCTTGAGAGAACGAAAAAGGTACTAGGTCGCCTACAACCGTTAAACTAGAGACCAAGGAGACGGAAAAGATTTTGGTCGAACTTGTAGTCCCTCAAGTGCCAAGTGTATAACGACTTCGGACCGAACCTCTTAAAACTCGTAAAGAAATGATCGTACACTCTACTCACGTTAACACACCATCAAACTCGTAAGAAAACGTAACGGAAAGAAACCTTGACCTTACTTTTGACTGGAAAACGTCAGGACACCGGTGACGACTCAAAAGGGTTAAACGACCGTATAACTCACGTCGTGAAAGTGTCGTAGTAGAAAGTCCTAAACTTTGTCGAGTTGACCTTAAGGTAGTGGAGGTGATCGAAACAAGTATCACTACGAAAGATTCCGGGTGAACTGAAGTGTAAGGTTCTACAGACCGAGATCTAATCACTAGTGTAGTAGTACAATAGACCCAGCACTTCTAGAAAAAACATGTCAAAAGACACATAAGAACGGTGGAGAAGAATTATAGAAGACGAAGACAATCCAGGTATGGTAAAGACAGGAAATAGCTCGGGTAGAAACGTACTTTACAAGGGAACCATAGAGATTAAAAGAACTTCTCTAGAGATCAGAAAGGGTAAGATAACAAAAGGAGATAAAGAAACGCGACTAGCGACTTCTTCCGAAAGAATAGAGAAGAACGATAAGAAACCTTGAGACGTAAGTCTACGAATATAGAAAGGAAAAGAGGAAACGAAAAGTGGAGAGAAGAAAAGTGTCGATAAACATTCCGGAGGGGTCTGTCGGTAAAACGAAAAAACGTAAAGAAAAGGTACCCCTACCAGAACTAGGGACAGAGGACATGTTACAGTGCTTGGAGTCAGGTATCAAGTAGTCCGTGAGATAGATAGTCTAGATCCGGGAATTTAGATAAAGAGTGAAGGTGATATATTAGTATTCCCTAAACTAAATCCAGTATGGACTTACCAGATCGCCAAAAGGGATGAAAGAAGTTAAACTCAGACTTAAACCATTATTCCTCAAGTACTAGACTCGGTGTCAGTCGAGGACCAGAACAAAAACAACTGACATATCTCGAAGAGGTAGAAACCGACGTCTCTTATATTAGTTAGACTAAAACCACAACTGGTAGACCACTCCAGGTATACATCTCAGAAGAGAACACAACAACCTTCTCCCACAACCGATACTGGTCACGTAAAAGAACCGTTTTGAGATAATCAGAAACGGGACGAAGTAAGGCCTAAGGTTCCGATTTAAAAGGACAATGAGGTCCACAAAGAACTGAAGGATGAAAACGTAAGGTCAGAGGATGTTACTTTTCCTGTAAAAAACCCCCCCCTCCCTACAATCAAGATCTTCCAGAACATCCAGAAGTATCTTGGCAAGTTGAAGTCGAAGAAGTCGCAATGACCAACCCCGTATCTGAACCCAATGACACTGTAACTTACCAAACGGAACCTCTACTTGTCTCTAGTAAGACAGAAAAAACTCTAACGTGGGTTCATGACGTAAAGTCTGAGAAAACAACTGGTACTACCGATGAGGTAAAGAAGACTCCCTAAGGACGGGTCATCATCTATATTACCAGTAGACTCAATTTAAGTGGGTAAGGTCAGGTAAAATCAAGCGACTAAGGATCTTACAGCTGCAAGTGGGAACGGTAGAGAACAAACTGGTCAAGGTTAAACGGAACTAAGTACCTGGACTGTAAGGTCCAAGGATACGTTATAACGAGAAATGTCGTAGTCTAGAACGAAGATAGTGGTCAGTGTAGGTGTCGACCCATAACAAAAACAAAACCGAGGTAGGGAAGTAAGAAAAACCTCGATAAAGAGGTGACTGGAGGTCATCGTATAACCTCCTCGTTGGGCTCCTCGCCACCGACACGTCCGTGTCCTCCCGGATCTCCTCGATAGGGTGTAACTTCCAGTCCTTCCCGCCGCCCTCCTCTATGGGGAGCAGGTTCCATTCCTCGTCGCCGACACGGAACGACCTCGTCGAGACTTCTCTATGGGGTACGGGTTCCATTCTCTTTGGGTTCATTCTACCATCCACAACGTTCTCCCGTAGTCTCCCGTCTGTGTGACTTTGGTATGAGTGTCTTTTGATCAGTTAGATTAGTGTGACCCTGGTGTCGGAATAGATTGAGTTACTTTGGTTCGGTACGGACGCCCCGTTGGGTTCTGCCCGCCCAGTACCACCTCTCCAGACTGTCTTACACCAGGTGACCTGTTCCCTTACCGTTCGGTGAAGTCATAAGAACGGACCTCTTGGGGCCCCTACTCCCTCGGACCACCCGACGGCAGATACGCCAGCGTGTCTCAGCCTGTGCTGACTGCACTGAGTCGTCGTCGTCGTCGTGGTGGAACCACCTACAGCAACATAAAGTAAATAAAAGTGGAAAATATCGAAGTGTGACGTAGTCACACAATATCGAATGGGCAAGAGGACAACTTTCTGTAGACTCGACAGAGACTCAGAAAACGTCAAAGGTCGTCGCGAGTCAGATTGCAAGAACGGGTGTAGAAGAGTGGGAGACCGAGTCCCACACGGGCCACATTGTGCTCCGAAAAGACCCAATGTCCTCCACTGGTAGAGCTGTAACGTACAAGAGATCACTCCGCACGGGGGGGGGGTGGCGTGGGGGGCGGGGGTCGTGCACGTCTTGAGGAAAGTCGGGTGCAGGAGGGGGTATGAGACGTCAGAAGTGTCAAAGTTCCGAAACGGGCAAACTTCTTGTCCTCGACTGAAGAAGGAAGACGGACGGAGCGAGAGATGTAGGGACGAATGGGGACTCGCACTCGTCGAGCAGGACAAAAGTGACTGGCGAGTTCCACACAAGTGTAGGAACCGGGCGAAAAGAATAATCCGTCGAACAGAAGACAAAGTATCCCCTAGACTATTTTTCTGCGTAGAACGCCGATGCCAGGAAAGAGTCACCTGTAAGAATTCCAAAACGGAAACGTCCGACGAAACATTAGGTGAAACTTGACCCCGAATACCGTACTCCATCCCTAGATTAAAATGAGAGAGGCATACCTATCGGTCGATAAAGTCATAGTAAATAGTTTATTAGGAAAGAAGGGGTCGACCAGACGGGTGGGAACAGATGGTTTCTGTCTACAGGTGTAATCGTAATCTAAAACCTACAGACTAGGCTAACCTTACCCTTACCCCGAGACTACACCAGTAAAGGTTCATGCAGACCCTAGAAGACACTTAACAGAAAAGGAGTCGATCTCTCCAAACACTAAAAATTTGCACCACAAACAACATCCTCGCCACAAAGAGGAACTGGAGGTCTTAAGGGGCCGGAGTCTTAAGGCTCCCCCTCGTAAACCATCCTCTGAGACGAAGGTCCGAACAAAAAGTCTCTTCACTACCTGTTGTGCGACGGGCAGGTCCGAACAAAAAGTCTCTCCACTACCTGTCAGGCGACGGGCAGGTCCGAACAAAATGTCTCTCCACTACCTGTCAGGCGACGGGCAGGTCCGAACAAAAAGTCTCTCCACTACCTGTCAGGTGACGGGCAGGTCCGAAGAAAAAGTCTCTCCACTACCTGTCGGGTGACGGGCAGGTCCGAACAAAATGTCTCTCCACTACCTGTTGTGCGACGGGCAGGTCCGAACAAAAAGTCTCTCCACTACCTGTCAGGCGACGGGAAGGTCCGAACAAAAAGTCTCTCCACTACCTGTCAGGCGACGGGCAGGTCCGAACAAAAAGTCTCTCCACTACCTGTCAGGCGACGGGCAGGTCCGAACAAAATGTCTCTCCACTACCTGTCAGGCGACGGGCAGGTCCGAACAAAATGTCTCTCCACTACCTGTCAGGCGACGGGCAGGTCCGAGCAAAATGTCTCTCCACTACCTGTCAGGCGACGGGCAGGTCCGAACAAAATGTCTCTCCACTACCTGTCAGGTGACGGGCAGGTCCGAGCAAAATGTCTCTCCACTACCTGTCAGGCGACGGGCAGGTCCGAACAAAATGTCTCTCCACTACCTGTTGTGCGGCGGGCAGGTCCGAACAAAAAGTCTCTCCACTACCTGTCAGGCGACGGGCAGGTCGGCGTCGGGACTGAGGGAACAAGACACTGCAGTGGTCGTCGCACACCAGACTCGGGGGCAGTGGGGCCACGACTCGTCGTCTTCGGGCCGGTGAAAGAGACGTGCACTCGGAACGTCCCAGACGGACTTCCTTGGACCATTTCACACCTTCTGTCGTCCTTAAAGTACCGCGAGTGCCCTCGGGGACCGCCACACTGGGGTAGACCAGGATCCCATAGAATACTCTTGACGAGGTAAAAGGATTAATCTCTCATTCTGTCCCACTGGGACTTTACTAGACTTTGTGTTAAACGGTCTTACAAGAGAACATAATTGGTCTTGGTAGTCTTAGAACTCCCTTTATAGAGACTGGCAGAACAATTTCCCAACCTCACAAACGAGACGTCTGGCGGACCGCCAGAGTCCTCCGACCTCGCACCGGAGGGGACGTCCCTCCTTGCCACACACCCAGTCCCCGTGAAGGACACCTGACCGCTCGAGACAGGAACAGGGTCGCCTGCAGGAAGGGGAGGAGGTGCGGAGCCGGACCAAGGGGCGGACACTCGGTCAACTCAACCCGGGGTCCTCGTCTCGGGTCCGAACCTGTTCTGACAGGTCTGGTCCGAATGGACCAAAGACTTCGGTGGGTCCGAACGCCCTCAAAAAGGGCTCACGACCAAGACCCGAGTCCCGACACCGACACCCACGTCCACCACTCGTGTCCCTGTCCGGCCGTCCCTCCCAGTGGACCCCTCCTCCGACCGGTCCACCCTACCCCGGGACCTACGGAACTCCCCGGCAAAGGAGGTCTAGAGACTGTCCCCCTTCAAAGGTCGGTTCGTCACCGTCCTAGTGTCCCTGCCCCCCCGACTCTGACACCGTCCCACGAGGGGTGGTGGGGCAGGCGGAGAGGGGCACCGACGTCCTCCTTTACTCTGCGAACGCAGACACGGGGAAAATAGCGTCGTTTTCGAGGGTGCGTGCTCCGGACGACACCCCGGGCAGAGAAGGGCTCGTCGGAACGGTCGAGGGGCCGAAGGAAGAGGAAGGTTCAGCAGACCTCGGACCCCTCCACCCTCTCCTCCCAAACGTCGGACCGGGTCACGTACCGCCGACCTTCCGGACCTGGCCCCGTCTGGGGAGGGGTCTCGACCGAGACTTTACCGGGGACCCGACACCGAGGGCCCCGTCCGCGGTCCCTACGGGTGACACCAGTAGTCCTCGGGGTGGGACCCCCGGAGCCCTCCACGACCCCTACTGGCGACACCAGTAGTCCTCGGGTCGGGAACCCCGGAGTCCTCCACGACCCCACTGGCGAGACCAGTAGTCCTCGGGTCGGGAACCCCGGAGTCCTCCACGACCCCACTGGCGATACCAGTAGTCTTCGGGGACCCCCGGAGCCCTCCACGACCCCACTGACGACACCAGTAGTCCTCGGGGACCCCCGAAGGACCCCCGAACAGGGACCAGGGACCTCTCACGGCGGACGAGGGCGTAGAGGACCCGAACAACACTTCGCCGGCCAGGCGAACCGACTGAAACGTGGTCAACCCTTCCGGGGCTGACTTCCACAGCCTAGGGTTTCTACCACCTCTGGGGACAAGGCTCCCCTGGGACCGGTACCCGGGGCACCGTACACTCGCAGGCGACGGAGGACCAGAGAGGGGGAGACCCGTCGACTACCACTATAAATAACAGGTCCAATTCGAAGTAATTTCGTCTTCGGGTGAAAGGTAATCCTATACTTTAAAGATAAATAATTTAACGATAAAATCACATTAAATGGTTCAGTGACTTCTGTTTGTCAGGTGAATTCACTTCGACATTTGGAGGCGAAAGGGGCTCGCGACACAAGGGTACTCGCGCACCGAGTGCGACGCGAGACGAGCGGTCGAGCCCTTGGAGTACCGCCGGCAAGGGGTGACACAACCGTGGCCCCTGACTAAAGTACCTTCTGCTCAAAAGGTACCTGGTCTACCTACCGAAACCCTACTAAGTTCACGTACCACAAATAACGCACGAACTTGGATCTCGACGGCGACTAACTGACTCCCATGTCTGGGTGTCGGGCCTCAACTCCTGGGGACAGAATACCTGCGTCTTAGACGTCGGGTGGGAGGACTTGAGACCCACTCCACCCAGGCCCCCGACCGGACTCCGACTGGAGACGTGAGGGTCCTATTTCATTTCCGACAATTCGTCTAATCCTCCAGGGGGCAGTGTCCTACGTGGTGCCCCACGACCACATAATTTTTTTTTCTGTCACAATTTCCTTCTCTCCGCTAGCATCCGGTCTTCGGAGCTCTTTTACATTTAGCTCGCTCCATTCCTCGTAGCAGCGTCGACCGCGAGTGGGACCCGTGGACCGCCCACTAAGGGTCCGGAAGAGGGCCACCGCCCCTCGGGGGCCGTCCTCTGAGTAGACCTCGGGAAGGCCCCCGACTCGTCCACGACGGCGAACGGAAACCGCCGGCGCCGGCACCGGCAATCCCTTCTTCCGTCCTTTCGCGGAGAGAAGTCTCGGAGGCTCGCGTCGGGACGTAGGTGTACCTGAGCGTCGGGGTCAAGTAAAACGAATGAAGAGATGCCATAAAGTTCGACTTCTAAGTCGACGCCGGTCAGAACCCTATTATCACTCCCGGAAACCGAAGACCGTCTTCGTTTATGCTTAAAAAAAAAGGGGGATTTCTTTTTGTAGAAGCTATGTGTAGAGTTTCTGAAGGTTGTCTACCCTCAAGGTACTCACCTATCAGTTAGATTCTTTTTTCCCCGAAGGGTCCACCGCGAGTACCACTTCTTGGGCGGACGGAAGGTACTCACCTATCAGTTAGATTCTTTTTTCCCCGAAGGGTCCACCGCGAGTACCATTTCTTGGGCGGACGGTTACGTCCTCTGTATTCTCTACTCCCAGACTAGGGACCCAGCCCTTCTAGGGGACCTCCTCCCTTACCGTTGGGTGACGTCATAAGAACGGTACCTGTCTCCACGGACCATCCGACGTCAGGCACCCCAACGCCAGTCTGTACTGACTTCGTTGAATCGTGCGTACGTACGTACGATTCTTTCTGTACCTGGTTGGACTCCGATTATTGGACCCTCCGTCAGAAAGTCTTTCGGGACTCCTGACAAGGAGGGTAGTCTTCGATTTCGTGTCCATATACAATCATCTATAAACTCTCCTCAAGGTGCAGTTGCCGTCTAACTGTCAAACGGATGAGGTCTAGACGTCATGCTCCGTTTACCGTCCAGTAGGACTCGGGATGTCCCAATTCGGGACGACAGAGGACTCCTCCGCGGAACGACCGCGGCCCCCTCTCGACGAGAACCCCCCTCGCCCGCCGGGCACAGAGGACCCCCAGACGAAGTGCACAGCCCCGTGTCACGTGTGGTGGCCCCTCGTCACCGGGTCCGTCTCTCCTCAAACACAATCTGTGAAAAACAGGACGGCATTGTCATTTAAACAAAGTAGTTTGTGTTCGAGGATCTCCCCCTTAGTGATTGCACGCTCCTCCGTCAGAGGGTTGTCACTCTGAGTCGTCTCTCTTGTCCGGCGTCTTTCTCGGTGTCTCTGACGCCTCAAGTCTCAATGGACGGTACACGACCTTTTGCTCGAGTCGTGAGAGTTTCCCTACTTTTCCTCGTGTCACTCGCTCTTTCCCCCTCCTCTCCCTTTGAGTGTCAAATGTTTCGGACAGACTCTTCGGAGCGTTCAAAGTTTACATTGTTACTCAGCCCGTCGTCAACACTAGGTCAACTTCTCTCCTGATCACTGGACCTTCTGTCTCAACTTCTTTCACGCAGAGGACCTCTCTGCTCTCCGCCTCGAATCCTCGTCTCTCCAACTCACTTCGCCTCTTGTTCCTCTTTCCGGAGTGTGGGTGGAGTGGTTCCAAGACTCTTTTATGCCTCTCGCCCTCCCCCTACGTGCACCTGCAGACGGACCCGCGTACCGACTGTCAAAAGGTTTTGACTACTTTCGAGGGGAGCGAGTCTCATCGAGGTCGTCTTATTTACAATCCTCCTTTTACGCGTTGTAGGTTCTGGTCGTCCCGTAGAGTCTTCGTCGGCCCTCAAAAACTCCTCGAACCAAAGGATGACCCCTCACGCCGAGTAGAGTCTTCGTCGGCCTTTCTCCCCGAACCAAGGGAGGGCCCCTCACGCCGGGTCCTGGAACTCCTCACGCCACTCGTCCAGTCCCCGGGTCCTGTCGGCGCGACTGGAGGAGCGACACAGACCTTCGACGGTCCGTCGGAACTCGGAGCCCCGGAAACGGAGGGGGGGGTGGCGCTACAGACGTGCCTACAGGGAGAGACCCAGAGACAGACTGACAGTGCAATCCGCTGTTGCGACACAAATCACGTGGTCGGGGCGGGACTCACGGGGACCACAAGGGGTAGGAAGAAGGAGTGGATCATAGAAAAAAGGGTCTCCCACAGCCGTAGAACACGTTACACCTAAAATAAAGAAAATGAAGCATTTGAACCGTCGTAGTGCGTCGACAGTGTGGCTGTACCGTGGCGCCACGTCCACCGTGGGACCCGTGGGATCGACGCCTGCAACCGCCGCAGACAGACTCGACTCCGTCGCCGACTCCTCCCCCAACGTCGCAGGGACGACACGTGTGACACCAGTCGCAGGACCGGTCCGTCACGGGCCCGCCCCGAGGACGAGACGACGGACGGAGGGACGACCCCGGTTCTTTAGTCGGAGACACCCCTTTCACCCCCCGGGGAGGGTGCCCCGACGCACCTCACGCCCGGGGAGTCTGGCCGGAAGACAGTAGTGACGGGTAGTAGATACGTCCTTTCGGTGCCCCGGACGAGCGGGACGTGCAGGCGACACCGACCGTCGGTCTAGTCTCTCTTTTGGCAAAAACAAAATTACTCTGCTCTCAGTCCTCACTTCCGGAACGCATAGCCGCACGGCCGACCGGCCGAGGCACAAGGGCCGGCCGGACACCCCTGGCGCGGGACTGGAAGAGGCAACAAGACAGAACGTCAGCCTTGGACTCCCGAAGCGGTTAAAGGTGGACATGCACACGCGACGGAAAGAGCACTCTACCTCCTTTCTTTATGACCTTCTTTCTCTAAAAGTTCATTCATTTACGGAAAGGTCCTTCTGGGGTCCACACTAGGGGACGGACCCCTCTCCCCCGTCAATCGAAATCAAGAGTCCCAGCAAACGCCTCCTCGAAACTTTGCACGGTGGGCACCAGTCGCGACTGGACGTCCGACTCTGGGGCGCCGGCCCTTGCATTCAGCCCCCCCGGACCCGAGACAGCTGTGGTCGAACGATTCGAACTGCAGTGGCCGAGGGGTCTCTGCTGTGGACCCGACGACCGCACGTAGGGGCCGTGTCACCGGACCCCCGGGGACCCTCGGAGCGCTACCGACACCCCTCACCCCGCAATCCTTTCCCCGCCCGTGCGGTAGTCTGTCGCACCGACGGACCGTGGACCCACGACACGCTGGGGCCCGACCACAGAATCGGAGAGACTGGGTACTCCGAGTCGGTGAAGGTAGGACCGGTGACCCTCTGTGACCCGTCCCTGCCGGAGACGGACCGGACGTCTTGGGCCCCGGGTCGGACGGGACGAAGGTCCACCAGTCACCCTCTTGTTCCAGTAAAAAGGGACGAGACGAACCCGTGTACCTCCACGTCTCTCTCCGTCCGCGGTCCGGCCCACTGTCTCACACCCTTCACCTACGTCTACCGCCTAGGCCCGAGGGGTCACCGGTGGTAGGTGCGTCCGTGCCCTCTCGGACGGTCGGTCGGCCTGGTAAGTGTATTTCCCCCTTCCGGACCGAAGAGACCGCCGCCGCCGGTCGCCGGTGGGGACACACGGGTCGGCCGCGAGTGGAGTGCCTACCCACTGCGTCCCCGGGCCCAGGGGCCGACTGTGGCAGTGTCCCAAGGACGGAGCCAAAGTGGCCCCGGAGACCGACCCCTTGCCAAGGCCCTCCGGGGTTCGTTTGCAACGAAGCAGGGACGAGGGGACCCCCGGGCGGAGCAACCCCCTCCGCCCATCCTTTCTCGGTCCCCACACTCTCGCGAGCTCTTACGGGCTCGAGTTCCGGGCAGGGTCCCTGTCGAACTCTGGGGTCACGTCCCACCGGCGACTCGGAACACCCGGACTCTTTACCGACTCAAGGTCGACCCTGTCCCCGGACTTTGGTACCTCGTTGGAATGTGTCCCCGGAACGGGGAGACGGGCGGTAAAGACGGTGGACGAAGGGTTTGCCTCCGCCACGACGGTCCCGGGCTCCGGCGGTCCTCGACGAGACCTACGCCCCCGGGGACTCGACGCGTCCTCCTCCACGGGCCGCCCTGTCGTAGGCGGGGAGGACCGGACAATCCTGACCTCCCGCGGTGAGCCCACCGACGACCCCTGAAAAACGTCGGAGAGTCCCGGGACGAGTGACTGGAGCTCCAAGTGGTCCCGGTCCCCTGGCCGAGTCGGACCGTCGACAACACCGGCGTTGAGGCTCCTCACCGCTCAGCGAGAGGGGGCTTGAGCCTAGTCTGAGTCCGGGCCGACAGCACCCCTACCTACCCCCGGTCCGACACTTACGAGTCACACTACACCCCTTAACTTGATTCACCCTTTCCGTTCCTCTTCTCTTTTGTTTAATTTATCTCGTGGAGACCCCGGGACCACCCGTGTCCCGTTAGTACAGACGTCAACACTGTAAAGTCCTTTTACTACGACACAGGTGCCCTCCGTCGAGTCCGTAGGTCGCCGTCTTTAGGGGTCCTTTCCGAGGTTCTCGGAGGGAGACGCGTCCAGGCACCAAACGGCGGCACAGTAGAGGCCTCTGACCAGTAAAGGGCTCCTCGCAGAACTCCTCCTTCCGGGTCGTCGGGTCCGCGACCCCTCGTCCCGTACCCGCACCGAGGACGCAGGTCAAGGGTCTTCGAGTCACTTCAACCGGGTCCGGCCGCCAGAACACAGGTCAAGGTACTTGGAGGTACTCCCAACGACCCACGGGACCGACCTCCCTCCAGGGAACGTCTCGCCTACCAGTCGGGACGGGACTCGAGACCAGGACCTCGGGCGACATGGTAGGTAGCTCGTCCCCTGGTGTAGGGTGGAGACAGACGTACGGCGGGTGCCCGACACGTGTATCCCATAGGTCTCGGTGGAGGAGGGGGCCGGGCGTAGGACGGAGGGTGGGCGATCTCGGTCCCTCAGGCTCGGGCACGGCTCCCGGGCCAAGAGGGGAGACGGACGGGAAAAGACTGGTCCAAGACATCCCAGAAAATCCCCTCCTCCGCGAGGTACACGTCAGAACAGGGGACCTCCACGCGGACCGTGTGACTGGAACAGGGTCGGGGCCACCCCACAAAGTCTCATCCTGAGTCCCGGGTCCCTCCCACCCACCGGATCCGGGGGTGGTAGGGGGTGAGTTCGTGTGCACTGACTTCAACGGAAACCTTCATCCCGAGTCCGGGACTCACCGGCAAACGGGACGTACACGGAGGAGAGGGTGCCCCTACGTCCACTCGACCCCCGACCGCGACGGGTCGAGGAGCCGACCCAGGATTCGCGTCGAATATTTCGTCGACTGTCGCTCGAAGGGGTCTTCTAGTAAGACAAAATAGGTCTTCGGGTCCGACGAAGCAAACCGTAAGGTCCTGTACCCCAGCCCCGACCTCCAGACTGACGTCGGGGACACGTCCCGACCCACCGGGACCGGGACGAGAACCACCCGACGCCCCCGCTTCGTGGGTCCGCCCACCAGGGACGACGGGCCGGCAGAGACCCTACACACTGGGTCGTCGCACCCTCGTCTCTACGAGACACTGGAACCTTTAAGGAGGTGCACCCTCGACCGTACCAAGAGCTACATCTCCTCCCGTGCAGGGAATCCGTGTGTTTTACCGTCGCAGGAGTAAAAAGTAAGTCACCCCTCTCGTTAATTGCAAACTACCTGTCTCGCGTCTCGAAGGTGTCTTTAGTGCCTGGAAGAGACACACCGGGAGCCCTCGAGACTCCGGACATTTGCAAAGACCACTCCAGTAGTCACCGACGCACAAACGACTACCCACTGGACGGAGCACCCCTCTTTGCCGAAAGGCACGCAAACACCACTGACGTCGGTACCCTCCGACACTTGCTCCCGTCCCGGACCAGACGTTTGGGGTCAGTCGGACGCCCCCGAGCCACGCACGCACCACCGACGACGCAGGGGCGTGGGACGCAGGACCGACACCCTCCCGGGCCGCCACCCCGAAGACGAACGGGCCCGAGAGAAGTAGAGGACACTGGTGACGAGTCGCCCCGGACTCACCCCTGCCCGTTCCCACCGCGGGCTCCCACAATAGACAGACGAGACTACAGGGGTGACGGGGGACGGGGCCCGGGAGGGATACGAAGACAGAGTCCTGAGGAGTGGGGGTACCCCCGGTCCGCCCGGCCCCACCTGTCCCGGACGTGGCCTCTGCCCTCCTTTGACTCCGAGCGCCCAGCCCATGGGTGGACGAGACTTTCCCCTCAGGCAACCACTCCAACCCCGACTCACACGTCCAGTCCCACCCCCGTGACGAGTCTACCCGGACTTTTTCTTACTGTCCCACGGGACGGGCGGAAACGGGGAGGGGGGCGGGGGTTTCGGGAAGGGAGATGGGACTTCGGTCCCCCGGTCGAGTTACTCTTCCAAGGCGTTCCAAAGGGCGGTTTACACGGGACCCTGGGACAGTAGGTCGCCCAGGGTGGCGGACCACCTTTGTCTCCGAGGGACGGTACACCGGGATACAGGTGCACGACGCGGAGTCGAGCGACGAAGACAGGGCGGACGCAAGCCCCGAGGTCGGGGAGGACCTGTTCAGGTGGACGTAGAACCGGAGCCACGGGAGCCCGGGGACTACGTGACTAGTCGAGGGCCGGACCAGGGAAGAGGACCCACCAACCTTGCCGGTGGTCAGGTTGCGAGGCGGCGACTCACCGGAAGGTGCCCAATTGCGAGGCACCGAAACACAGAGTCGGACACAAGTAAACTGCGCGGTTTACAGTCCTTTACGGTCGCACTTCTAGTTAACAGAGAGAGAAATAGCAAAGTTCCGTAAAATTTCTGTTGTAACCCAGTCAGCCGTTCGCTAGAAATCGCGCAGTCCGGCAGGACACGAGGGAACCCAGTGCGCACAAGTCCCCACCCCCTACGCACTTACACCCACCCCGGTCGACGACCGTTGCAGAACTGGCCCTCCAGGTCCCCACGCCTTGGGGACGGTGCTCGACGGGGCCCACTCTACCACCTCGAGTCCTTACTTCTAACGGGCCACGACCCGTGCACCGTCCCGCTGTCGACACACGAGCACAGGGCGTCCGCCCGCCCGTCCGTCCACCGCCCTCCATCCTCGTCACTCAAGACGGGACAGTCCGGGACCGGATATCGGTGGGACTCCAAGGTCGTCCCTCAGGACAGGGGCTCCGGCGAGACGGGGACCGTCTCCCCTCGGACTGGACCTGGTCGATAGACAGGTGAACCCTCCCTGTGACCCCTCGACGCCCGTACGACCGGGTTCGGGGCGCCCTCCGACCACCCGGGTCGGAAAGGAGGTCCGACCTCGACCTACGGACATCCCGTCCCCGGTGCGACCCGTGTGTCTTAGTCTCGAGGCGGTCTATGTCGCAGGCCACGGTTCTCTGCGTGGGTCATGACCGCCCGTCCCCCAGGACGGTCACTCGGTCGGCCCAGGTCCCACCGTGCTCGCATCTCCGACTCCAACCCAGACAGGGGACCTTCTCGCCATCCGAGAGGCACCGCGACACCTCGGACGGACCCTCCTTCCTCCACCGGGCCACCGACGCGTACCTCGGCCGGCCCTAGGGACTCGCGGCAGCACCGGCACCGGAGTCGCAGGCCGAAGGACGACACCGGTTCGCAGAGACAACCCCCTCACCCCCGTCACCGTGGCTCGCACAAACTACCTCCGGTACAGGGGGGCACCCGACAACTTCAACTGAGTTCGCCGACGCTGTGGTGACAGAGCCGGGGTCTCCTCCCGGCGACGCACTGGAGCTGCACCTTAAGCTTTTCAGGAAAATACAGACGCATACCTTTCCATGTAAATTACACTTCGAACCGACGCAACATTAACAAACAGTGCACCGTAGAGACTTTCACGGGTCAGCCCCTGATCCGTCCAGCACTCGGGGAGACGACTCCCGTCGAACCCCAGGGGTCCGGGGTCTCGGACTCACACTCTGTCCGGGGGTCTCAGTCGGACCGCCTATCTTCCCCGACGGTGCGGCGCCCGAAACCACAGGCCGAGTCTGCGGGGATCCCCGCCTCAGTCCTAGACGACCCCTCCCTGAGACCACAGGACCCTCCCCACGCGGACCCTGGGCGCCCTCGTAACCGCTCACGAGGGAGGGGGAGGAGGGACAGGGGAGGAGCGGGAGGAGGGAGGGAAAGAGGCCCACCTCCCACCGCGACGTTCGGGTCGTCCCTACGGGAAAGGGAGCCCCGACCCACGGACGTGGGGGGCCAGGCGGGTGACCAAGACCGGTCAAGGGTCAGGTCGGAGGTAGTCCTGGTCGGACGAGACGTCCACTCACCTCCCGCCGAGTCTCGTCGCCGAAGACGGTCCCAGAGAGAGGAACGAGTAAAGACGGCACTTAATCAGAACGGTAATTTCTTTTTTAATGTGGGTGGTAAGTTTAGTAATTAACTTTCCGGGAATAATAGAGTAATTACCACAAACTATAGATTCCGTCTATCTGAGTCTCTTGGAGTAGACAAGTCAGGGACTTCATTACATTAATGTAGAGCCCGGAATAATTTTGCAGAGGGAGCGTCGGGGGAGTCGGCAGTGCGTAAGGTAGAACGGCGGAGCGCGCCTGCGGGTTTACGTAGACGCACCTCTGTTCTGGCGAGTCCGGGCCCACCCGGGCACACGTGCGCGGCCGCCCGGGGCCTAGGAACCTTCCGAAGACCGGTGCCCGTCCAGACTAAGTTCCAAGAGTCCACCGCTTTGAACCTCCCTCCTCGACTGGGGCATCCGATTCACCGGCGAACGCGCCCGACGTCTCCGGCGCTCCGCGCGCCGCGAGGACCACTTGGACCCCGTCCTTCTTTGCGGTAGCGATAACTGAGGACCCTGTCACGTGGGGGGGGGGGGGCGGGAGGACGGTCGGGTCCCAATTAGCAGGGGTCGAGGCCGGCGGAAACACCTTCCTCGGGGAGACGGAACGCCACCGAGACCCAGGAGAGACGAGTAGATTTGGGCACGACCAAAGGTGCACTGGCAGTGCGTGGGACCCGGGGACCCGAGACACGACCCACCCCCGCACGACGGACCTCCCCTCACCCGAGGTCGGTCGGACGGAGGGTCCGGCGTCTCGTCCGGGACACGGTCGTGGTAGGACTACCCCAGCGAGGTAGTCCTCTCCACCCGCCCCCCACCCAAATCCGACGGGTCCAGTGGCCGTCTTACCCGTGTTGTCCGGGGCCCGTCCCCTCCTCCTCGCTCACCGAACCCCCCGGAGACCGAGGGGAAGGTCCGACCTTTCGTTCCGAGTCTCTTCACTTCCCTGGCGTCCTGAGCCTACGGTCGAAGGACCCCGAGGGGCGACGCTGACGGGACAGACCCGGGCGACATCGGGTCCGGGGTGGGGCCCGGGAAGGACCCTCCTAGGCCAGCCACCGTCCTCTGGGGACCCCCCACTCCGACACGTGCGCGGACGACCGTGGGTCTCCGAACCAGTTCCTCTCGGACCACTGAGTCCTCGGGGTCCGGACCGTGGGTCTCCGAACCCGTGTCTCTCGGACCACTGAGTCCTCTGAGTCCGGACCGTGGGTCTCCGAACCCGTGTCTCTCGGACCACTGAGTCCTCTGGGTCCGGACCGTGGGTCTCCGAATCCGTGCCTCTCGGACCACTGAGTCCTCGGGGCCCGGACCGTAGGTCTCCGAACCTGTGCCTCTCGGACCACTGAGTCCTCGGGGCCTGGACCGTGGGTCTCCGAACCCGTACCTCTCGGACCCCGAGTCCTCAGGATCCGAGCCGGGAACCGGCGTCGGGACACACTGAGACTCTCCGGTGAATGGGAATGGGAGGAGTTCTGGTCCTGGGCTCTCCTCGAGTCTCTGTCCGTCCGGCACCCGTGGCAGGACGGGGGGACCGGGACCTGACCCCCGACGGTCTCAGATCCGTTCCACTGCCGAGTCCCGTGCGAGGGTGGTGGGGGGTTGGGACTCGGGACGTCCGGACCGAGTGGGTAGGGTCGGGGCCGTCGTCCAAGTCGTGCTTCCATTGTTCGAACCGGTACCCCACGACCCGAGCGGTTCCGGAGTGGGGACCTCGGAGTATTTATTATCTCTATTCTACTTTGCTCTACCTTCGCGAGCTTCTTTAGACGGAACGGCAGGGGAAAGTTAGGACTTTCGGGAACTAAACATGCCTTGAAAGCAAAACAATGGAATTAATCAAACGCCTAAAAGTCCCGTTTGTGCTATCCTAAAGAGCTAAGTTAAAACCCCACAAACAAAAAACTCTGTCTCGAGTGTCTTCTTCAACGTAACTAGAAAAATTAAGGAGTACGTTTCTCTTTTATAAACGAGAGGGGAGCAAACCACGTAGACTAGGAGGCGGCCCGCCCGCCCCGGCTCCCCGGTCGCCTGCCCTGTGTCCTCGAACCGCCTGTGGTCTGGGGGCGTCGTCTGTCTGCCCCGGGGACGACGGGGAATGGTCCCTCGACGCCCGGGACGGAGTCGGGACAAAGGAAGAGGTGAGTCCGTGTGAAAGGACCCCGAGACAGACGCCCTCGACCCTACGGGGGTCGGAGTGCGAGACGTGAGCTTCACCCCTGGGGAGGGGCGGCTCGCGGAGGTCAACGGTCGCTGGGAGTATCGGTCCTCGTCTAGGACCGGGACAGACCCCGAGTCGTAGAACCAGACTCCCTACCCCGCAGGAGTAGGGGACCCTCGGAGCTCTATGGTGCACACTTGGGGTAGGATCAGTTCCTCGACCCTTCGTCTCACACCGTCCCAGTGGGGGCCGGGGGAGGGAATCGCTCCGTCCCGACAGCGTCCCAACGTCGGACACCTTCGTCGTCTCCTACCCGGACTGGGACAGGGTACGACCGGCACAAGAGACGCCCAAGACTGACTCCTGTGTGACGGGGGCGGACCGCGCGAGCGGAACGCCCCGTCACCACAGACGACGGCCCGCACTGCACCGACAAAAGGGCCTCTCCTACGCTCATGACACACAGACGTCGGGGAGGGGGGCCCGTGCGGTAGGGGACCCGAACTCCCCACCCCCGAGGTCGACGACGGAGAAGAGCAGGTGGAGGAACCCCTCGCGGGAGGTACAGTCACCGGGCGGTCCACGGAAGGTCGACGGACAAACCGCCCTCGGGTCCTGTGTGTCCACCGACCGAGACTTCAGACATCGGTAGAGTGGACCACCAGGTCGGACCTAGGCCGGGGAGCCGGACCCTCCACGCACTCACGGTGTGGCTCAGAAACGGCCTGCAACTGGAGCGCGTACAGTGACGACACAGGTGCGACCCGGTGGGGACCCGAGTCCGGAGGTTTCCGGCACGGGGACGCACTGACGGCCCGCCCGCAGGCCCCGCCCTCAACACTCACCTAGGAGAGCCTCCTGTGCGAACCGTGACCGCACCCATGGCGGATACGGGTGTCGAGGGTGTGTGGTAAAGGTCCACGACGTGGGCCCTGGGGACATCGGGTCCGGGACTCCGGGACCCGCGGATGTAGGGACGGCACCGTCCCAGAGGCAGGCAGAACATGTATTCTGTCCCAGGGTCACTGGGGGTCACAGTCCCCACTTCGGTGGACGGAGTCCCAGAGTCCCGTTGTCCGTCGGGGACAGTGTCTGGGGGCGGTGGTGGGAGTCGGGGAAGCCTCCTCCCCCGAAGGGTCACCCCCAGTACGACCACACCCGAGAGTGCCACGACGAATCGGTTGCGCATGGGACCACGAGTCCGCAGCCCCCTCCGCGACCCGAGAGCCATGGGCCGAAATACAGAGGTCTGTCGGGGCAGTAGTATTGGGAGTGAGGACGGCCCCACCCGTGCGGTCGGACCCTTGGACAGTTTCTGTCTGCCGTGCAGTGGAAGGCCCGGGACCAATGAGAACTAAGCTAAGTGTGAAATTTATGGGCAGATGCTGATGCAGACGCAATGTCAGCGAAAGTCCCCTGCCGAGCCAGTACAACCTCTGCCCCCCGTCCCCCGTCGCTCCGGGGGTCGGTTCGGGTCGCTGAGCTGCGTCAAAGAGGAGGTACCCTCGCACCTACATTGAACTCGTCTTCAACTCGCGCACACAAATCCTTAGTCACCTTTATTGGTCGAGCGAGTCCACGACCCACCCACCCCAACGACACGGAGGGACCTCAGGTCGACCGAGACGGACAGGATTCGACCCAGAGGGGCCAGTGCCCGAGCCCCGACCCCCCGAATCTCCACCCCTACCCCCAAGTCCGAGAAGTGGACCTTTGCTGGGACTGCACCCTCGGTCGGTCCGGGACCCCTCGTCGGGGACGGGTCGTCGGGGACGGGCTGGACGGGAGGGGACGTCAGGTCGGTGACCTGCACCCCCGGGACCCCGAGGACCTGCACAGTCACAACGACGAGGCCCGGACCCGGACCGCCCGGTGAACGGTGCACCAAGAGCCACGCCACCACCACGCAATCAGGGCCCCCCTGCGCTGTGTGTGGGGGTGGGTTTTTTGTACGGAGAGGACTAATCGTCGGTTCACCGTTGGGACTCGCCCACGACTCGACCTCCCGGACCCTAAGTCTGAGGGCGGGGACCGCCGCCGCGGGAGTAGTGCAGTAGCCAGGAGTGGCCGGTGGACGGTGTCCTACACAAACGTCAACATACGAGTCAAACTAGGCATGTTCACGACTGAGTTGTACTCGGAGGAGCACGGCGCTCCGGGAGACGGTCCGCGACCCCCGTGTCCGGGCTCAGACCGAGTCGACACCGGGGTGTCTGCGTCCGACTCCAACCGACGAGTACCCCGAGTGCCGAAGGTCACCCTTCCTATCCCGGTACCGGATGAGGATCCCGGCAGGGCCTACAACACAAATACCAAAATTAGACAGGTAGAAGGACGGACGAGTACGCAGATGGGTGGGTAGAATAGGTGGGTCGGTCGGTCGATGGGTGGGTAGGTAGGTAGACGGGTGGATAGTAGGTAGGTAGTAGGTAGGTGGCAGGTGGTAGGTAGGTGGTAGGTCGGTAGTAGGTAGGTAGGTAGGTAGACGGGTGGATAGTAGGTAGGTAGACAGGTAGGTAGGTAGGTAGACAGGTAGGTAGGTAGGTAGTAGGTAGGTGGCAGGTGGTAGGTAGGTGGTAGGTAGGTCGGTAGTAGGTGGGTAGGTAGGTAGACGGGTGGACGGAAGTCGAGTCGTAAACGACCCTGTGTGTGGGACGAGAGTCAGCCCGTGGCACTTCAAAGTCCAAGGACGACCCGTATCAGGAAGACTCGGAAACGGGAGTTCCTTAACTGAGTATACCACTTTAGTCCATGTCCGACACTCCGTCGGCACTCCGACGGCGACGACGCCTCTGGAGTATTCTTTGGCGTGCGGAGGAGCCTTCCGCCGAGACCCTCCTGTGGGGGTCTGGCCTCGGGACTCAACCCCCCCCCCGCGCCGAGAAGAGAACCTTTGAGGCGGAGGTAGAGGGTCCTCCCACGGCACGACCACCCAGGCCCGAACCCTCGGTGGAGACGGGGAAGGGTGGGACAGGGTAGGGTCGAACTCGGGCCGTCCCAGGGGAGACGGTGACTCCGGAAACCGCCTCGTCTACCCCTACCCCCACCCCCTCTTAGAAGAGAAATTTGTGGAGAGACTTAACTACTTCTGTCTTTTCTTTGAAAACGGGGATTTTCAGGTATTTAGAACCCAGGTCTCACGAACCGTCACTGGGAAATTGTAAGGACTTTTGTTTTCCCTACGCAGGATTGCCGGTCGCTAAATGTCGAACCCACAATGACCTTAGCTCCATTTTCGGTCGAACGTCTCACGAAGTAATCAAAACTTGCCAAAGGTCCTTATTCGAACGCAGATTTAGAGGCCCAACCCCGGGACCAGGACGTCGACTCGCCTATCACGGGGGGACTCTTTCCACAAAGACGTCGCGGGGAGCACTCTTCGTCCCTGACCTTAGTCCCGGACGTACGCCCCAAGGAATCCCAGGGGAGGCTGCCCGTGAGACGTGCACACACTTCCCGGGACGGGGTCCCTAGGACGGGTCCTCAGCCAGGGTCCGGACCGTGTCTGACATCCCACCCACCAAGCCGTAGTCCTCCGTGCCCTCCCGGAGCGCCGAGCGACGGGACGTGTACGGACGGAGGAAAGGGCGCGGGAGACGGGGTGCCGGGGAGGGTTGGATGACGGTCCCAGTCAGGAGACCTCCAAAGGCTCCGGGGACAGGCACCGGGAGGACGAGGACCACTCCGGTCCACGGGCACCTGTCTCCCAGAGTCCCGAAGGACATTGAACTTCTCTACCCTCTGGGGGTCGGAAGATTCACGGGTCATTCCTACGGACCTTGGAGTAACGGAGGGACCTCCCTCCCGCCTCGACGACCGAACACCTCTCGTCCCATCAAACCCCCTACCAAAAAAAAGATCTACTACGACCACTACGACGGGACGTCCAATCCCCCGTCCCACCCTCTCACCCCCGCTTTGCCAGTAGGTGTCCGACCCGGCCAGTAGGTGTCCGACCCGGCCCCACTCTCGCGACCCACCCGACCCGACCTACCACCTCCCTCCACCCAGGACCCGCGCCCCCAGACTGACGGCGGTGTCCTCACGTCAAACACCAGACGGAAGGGCCTCGGTCCTTCGCCCCCCTGTCCACATCAAACGCCCGTAGACGTGTAACAATGCCGACGTCCCCTTGTGTGACCACACCTCCCCACGCCCACCGGTGTCCTATGAGTCCACCAGAAGTCCCTCTCCGCCCCGTACCTCTGGGGGCACTGCCACTCGGAACGGGGTCTCCCAGGCATCCCCACTTCTCCCGGGCCCCTTGCGTCGGACTCACCGGCCCATCTCCCTCCCAAGTGGCTCCTCGAACCGTCTCACCGGTCTCCACTCGACGCCCGCCCCACCCCGGCTCCCCAAGAGTCCTTCCTCCCAAGTCATCCCTCCTGGGCGGGACCCCTCGGTGACTTGCACCCCTCGCCTGGTGTGCACCCCTTGGTACACCGACTGTCGCAGGGACGGGGTCTCGGGTCGTCCCATCGACGTCCCTGCACCCCCGGCGGCCCGGGGCACGTCCGTCGCGGGGGCTCGAGGACCCCGGGACCGACGGCCCTGGTGTCGGGGCGAGGGGAGACACCGAGGGAGGGGACTAAAGAGCCCCACTCGTCGACCGCGGCGGAGGTCCGGGACTCGGACGGGCAAACTTCCGTGTGAAACGTCTATTCGCGCCCGGACCCCAGAAGACGACACTCACCCGCACGAAGGACCCACCCGCAGGCCGTCACTCCTGCCGGGGAGAGGTCGTGACAGACGCTGGTCGGGGGTCGGACGTCTCGGCTCCCCGGAGACGTCTTGCCTCGCCGAGACTAGGGGTACGGTCCTAACATTCGTAAGAGGCACACGCCCAGTCTGCAGAGGGCCGGCGCACGTCTGTACACTCCGCGTCTCGTCGAGTCCCGCGAGTACAGCTCGAACACAAGAGCCATGGACCTCCCCAAAAGACAAATCTGTAGGAAAAAAACCGTTTCTTTACGCTTTAATTAACGTTCCTGTCGTGCGGAGGGCCTCGGCAGCCTCCGGGGGGTCTTCTCGCAAGAGGGCGTCACAGTGGAAGGGTGGAAGGCCCCCGACGGTCGTCGGTCGACCGACAGGTCGGGTCGGCCGACAGTCGCGGGAAGATAAAAATCGGGACCAAACCAGGACGTTGAACTGCTCTAAAAAAGTTTGATTATTGACCTAACAGTTTCCTTAGTCGACAGTGTCCTGACAGACCCTCCCTTCCCCGCCCTTCCTCCTCGGTGTCGGACCCCTTGGGCCAGGGAGGACCCTTCGTCCCGGTCGGACGTCGACGGGCGCGGGGGGATGGGGGCCGGTCGTCCCACAGCGGGAACTCCGTCGACACAGACAGCAGGACCTGCGACCTCAACCTCAGGCCGCCCTTGTGCCCTACCCTGCACCGGTCACCTCGGGGGGCTCGCTCGTAGGTGGGTCCTCCTCGGGACCCGACCGCCTGACTGGAAGAGTCCACACGGAAGAACAGACGACGCGCACTCCCACTCGACAAGGGAAACTAGATAACCGATTTCCAGTGGCCCTCACGAGCTTTCCAATTGTCAGTTCCTTCATCTCCCCTAGAGTGTCCGCTAAAAGTAGAGCCCGGAGACCCGCGGAGGACGCCGGCACAGACACGTCCCACCCAAATGCGCACCTTCCCAGTCCCAGAGACAGAATCGGGTCAGGGACGTGGGGTGGGTCCCCTGAGGGACGCCAAAATGGTAGACTATTTTGGTCGAGTCCTCCCCCTGGTCCAGTCTAGAAGTCGGTAGTCTGACGGTCAGGTCCTGGCGGACCAGGGTGACTCTGTAGGAAGATTCTCAACCTCCACCCCCCCAGCGTGACCTCCCTCCGCCAGGGGAGACTCGTACACCGGAGAGTCTCTCCGTCCCAGGACGAGTCCAGTCCAAGTTCCTATTCCTCCCGTTGGGACCCTCTCCCCCTCAGTGTCGGCTCGCGGTCCGTACTTGATTCGACCGTGATTCAGAGGACCCCGGGATCGACGAAGAAAGGCCGAGACCCCCACACCCTCCGGGGTCCTGACCGGCACCTGTCTCACCCCTCCCGGGCCCTAACCAGTGTTCCAGTCGTGCGTCACACTACGAACCGCGTCTCACTTGCTTGAGGTCCCGTCGGGCACCGACTGGTGACCTCCCTCCCTGCCGGGACCCTCTACGAGACGGACGACTGTCGGCGCAAGTACGAAAACGAGCAGTCACCAACAGCGGCAAACCCCCCGTCTTGACCGGACGAGGACGTCTGAAGCGGTGTACCGTCACCCGTCGGGTCCCGCCCCAGGGCACAGGGGACGTGCCGTCCTTCCAGGACCGCCCTCCTCGTCCACCACCCTCCACCGCGGCTTTACCCTCTCGGTCCGACCACCCTGCCAGTGTACGCCGCGGTCCTGCTTCACGGTCCGTGAAGGACCCAGGGACCGAGTGCCGTGGGACGGGTGGGACAGGGGGGTGGAGGCCCCGAGGGTCCCTCTGGACCGGACCCCGTGGCTTGGCAGTCTTACGGAGTACCGTGACGGTCACCTGTAGTGTCGGGCGAAGCCATGTCAGGTCGGAGTCGAAGGGAGGATGACTGGGCAAACTGCACACGAGGGGCCCTTGTCCCGAAACACAACTTCCACCTGAGTCCGGGTGTCGGGGACACATCCGCCCTCGTGTCCCCAGGTCCGGACGGACCGACAGTCCGTACTCGGCAACGCGGCCCTGGTCCTGGGAACGGACGTCTCGTACGCCGGGGACCGGTGAGTGGGCGCCCCGTCCCACCCTCCGGCCAGGACGCCCGGTCTCGTCGTGTAGACGGGTATCGTCCGTGGGACCCACGACGCACGTAAGGACGGCACCGGCGAGACACAGGGGTCGTGTGAGCGGGACTCCGAAGGTCGTCGGCCCGGTCCCGCCCCCGCCACCGAGGACACCCGGTACACCGGACCCACGAGGACAGGTTCCAGGTCGGGACCTTCCTCGGCCGGCAGTCGAGACTCCTATGCCCCAGGCGTCCCGGGGGTCTGCAGAGTCCCCTCACCACTACACTACCACCTGTCACCCTGCCGAAGACGTGGTTTGTTGAGTCTCAGCGTCGGAGAGCCCGGGGGTCGGACCTCCAGTGGGGCAGAGGTACGGGAATCGAAGGTCCGAAGGACCACGGGTCCGAGACTACAGTCGGTCGCGACACCCCTGTTCCGGTAGACGCCACACCCGCGACTTGGTGAGTCCGAGGTGGTTCTGGGGGCGTCACCCGCCCGTCTTCTCGGCGTCGGTCAGTGTGTGGGCCGGACCGGGGGCGCGGCTCGACTCGTGACGGACGGGCGATCGTCAAACGCACAGGCGGACACCGGACTAAGGCCGGAGGTGTGTGTGTGGTCGGGGTCTCCGGTCTCGGACTGTCCACTCTCGGGTCTGGCCCGGCACACTGCTCGTGCACGGACCGCACCGGGCCCGTACCCACCGGGCCGTGCGCCGGTCGTCTCACTCCCGGGAAAGACGAGGCCCTTGTCTCGACACGAAGGAGTAGCGGACCCGCTCGTGTGGCCCAAACACGGAGGTCTCAAGGTTCCCCAGCGCCACCGACCCACGTCCGGACTGGGTGGAGGTGTAGACTGACGCTGGAACGAAGGACTGTGCGCCCTCGGAGACGTCCCCCGGTGTGTCTGTCTTGGGTCCCGGACTCTCCCCCGGGTATGGGTGAGAGCGCCTGCGGTCCCACATGGCAAAACAGGAAGGACCCTCCCACGCGTGCATCTCCCTTAGCACGAAACGTCTACCATTGCATTACGGAGAGAGACCTGTTTACTTTGGCAAAACCGTTCTTCAGGGGCTTCAGCATTTGTAATAAACGAGAAATTGTAGCCTTTCGAGTGAAGAACCTAGGGTGGGTCTCCGTTTCCGTCCTTCTTAGCGGACCTCCTCCGTAGGTCGTTGTTGGGACGAGTCCCGGGGGGACATCGGACGGAGGGAGTACGGGACAACGGACGCGGACGTCCCGCTAAGGGCGTACCGTTACGGGCGTACCACTACGGGCGTACCACTGAGGGTGTACCGCTACGGGCGTACCGCTAAGGGTGTACCGCTACGGACGTACCGCTAAGGGCGTACCGCTACGGGCGTACCACTACGGGCGTCCTGCTACGGGTGTACCACTACGGACGTACCGCTACGGGCGTCCTGCTACGGGAGTCCCGAGGGTACCGACCCGCCGGGGTCGTCCCGGAGGTCTCCTCTGGGGCTACCTTCCCTGTCGGTCGGTGCCAGGTGTACGAACACTCCACCGTAGATCGCACAGGCCTCCTGTCAGTTTTTGGTGAATAGTGGGGCTCTTGACCCGACTGCGCTCTAAGCCCGGGGACAGCAACCGTGGTCCGTGACGCCCGGGCAGGAGTCCCACTGACCGCGAAACCAGTCCCGACTCCGGAGGCCCGACACGCCGCCCCGCCGTGGCAGTGAGGCCGGGAGGACTACCGGCGTCTGTCACGCACGGTCGCACCCTCTTGTCACCGTCCACCGCCCACGCGACTCGACCCCGAAACGCCGGCACCACCGTAGAGTACCCGTGTCAGCCGTCTCTTGGTACCCCTGGGCTGGGCTGGAACTAAGGAAGACTGGAGTCTCGACACTCGTTTGGCAGGAGGTCGAAAGTAGGACACTTACACCAGTGACAAATGCCTCTTCAATTCCACTTTTTGTTTAACGGGAAC
The DNA here is from genome assembly GCA_006410555.1 of Capra ibex. NCBI lineage: Eukaryota > Metazoa > Chordata > Mammalia > Artiodactyla > Bovidae > Capra > Capra ibex. The sequence goes on from SJYO01018757.1 coordinate 94,101,591, forward strand.
GCCAGGCGACGTGGCCCGAGAGGGACGACGACAGAACAAGGGGCCCCCTCGCCCGTGGTACGCAACACTCGGTCACTACCGCAGCACTGGCTACCGGGAAGGGGCCTGCTGTACCGGTTGGGGTCCGGCGGGGTCCCGAGGGGTCAGTCTCTGTGGCGGTGGGTCGTGCATTTATTCCGGAAAAATTTTTTCTTTAGACATAAATCCCTCCACAACCGACACAAGAGACGGAGGGCATTTCCAGTGGGCCTATCTAAAAAGGAAGAAGTTCGAAGCGTCCGACACCTCGCGGTCCGTAAAGATAAGAGACAGGTAGGTCACTTGGACCCCCTGATTTAATCTAAGACTTTAACTCACACGTCACCTCAGCGACTCAATGGCATTACCCTCCCATAACGAAGAGTGGAACGTTCATCGCTCCAGTACTATTATACTTCGCTTCACCTAATTTTTATTTTGGTTTCCATAAATAAATGCTGGACGAGTCTTAACCTAACCGTAGGCACATTCAACACAGATTACCACTTTCTGTCGTCTAACTACAACTACGCAGGGGCCCCTGTGAGACGGTCACTTTAAACGAGGCACTTAAGTTAAATTTCCGGGGGTCTTTCCCAGGTTTTACGCCCTCCTTTACCCCTGCTCGTCGAGGTCCCTTCGGTGTAATCACCACGGAGGGTCGCGCTCCGAGTGTTAAGCCCTCCCCTCTGCCGAGACACTGCCCCCCAGTCCCCTGTCGTCCGGACGTGTCCAGGGGCACAGCGGGTCGCGGTCCGTGACTGCCGGACAACCCTCGACTCTGGGAGAGGAGCCACCCCTTGGACACCGGGGCTCGACCAGTCGTCGGACGGACCGGGTGGTCAGTCTTTCGTCGTGTCGGTCCTGGACCCGGGTCCGGACCGACGACCCACGGTCGGGACTCACGGGTCTCCCACCCGAGACGTAGGGGGCCTTCCAGGGACCTGGGGTCTCGCGACCCCGTCGTCCGTACACTCCGGACCACGACCCACCGTGACGGGAGAAGGAGGGTCGCCGAGACCCCCCAAAGGAGGACCGACGTCCGGCATCCCGGACAGCCCCAGCTGAACCCCCCTGTCCCAAACACCCACGATCTTACAAAAGGGTCCGGAGAGGACGTCCCGGGGCAGGGGTGTTGGGACGGACAGCGGATGAGACTGGGGCAGAGACGGGGGATCCTCGACCAGTGGGGGACCCGGGAGAGGGGAGTGTGGTGACTAGTGAGTGAACCCGGGGGGTGAAGGGTTGGGACGACCAGTGGGAACCCTGGGGAAGGAGGGTGGGGTCAGGAACGAGGGAGACTGGTGACAGAGTGGGGACCCGGGGACAGGGGCGTGGGGCGAGGGGTCAGGGACCGGGGACGGACGAGACTGGTGACAGACAGGGGGACCCGTGGGGCGGTGGGGTGACTAGCGGGGACCCGGGGGGCGGGGGAGACTCACGACAGAGGAGGGGCCCGGGGGGAGGGGGGTCGGACGCCCAACGGGGGGCCCGGGGAGTGGGGGAGACTCACGACAGACAGGGGGGCCCGGGGGGCAGGGGAGACTGACGACAGACAGGGGCACCCGGGGGGGGGGGTGGGGTGACCAGTAGGGACCCGGCGGGAGGGGGGTCGGACGCCCAGCGGACAGTCCAGGGGACGGGGACGACTGACGTCAGAGAGGGGGGCCCGGGGGTAGGGGGGTCGGACGCCCAGTGGGGGACCCGGGGGGTGGGGGAGACTCACGACAGACAGGGGGGGCCTGGGGGACAGGGGAGACTGACGACAGACAGGGGGACCCGAGGGGGGTGGGGTGACCAGTAGGGACCCGGGGGCAGGGGGGTCGGACGCCCAGTGGGGGACCCGGGGGGCGGGGGAGACTGACGACAGACAGGGGGGCCCGGGGGGCGGGGACGACTGGTGACAGACAGGGGGGTCCTCGACGACGAGAAGGAAGTCTTGGACGGGTGACGGGTGACCCCACTGCTCCTGCAGTCGGACGACAACCGGCTCCGGATGGCGGATTTCAAGCGGAAGCGCCTGCGGGGGTTAGTGATGTTCTTCACTCCGGTCGCGTGGCGTCGCCCGGAGGGTGCGGCCCGTCGCGGGGGCGGCGGCCGACGTCCGGGGCCGGCCCCTCCTCTCCGGAACGACCTCGGCGGGCGGCTCTGTTCCGCGGCCGGAGGCAGTCCGGACCACTCCCGCCCACCGGAGGCGGAGGGCTCTATGGTTTCTCTGGCCCCCCACCCGACCGACCGGCGTCCCGGGGCCCCCGGTCGTGGGGCGGGGGGTGGGACCTCGCGGGAACGGTTTGCGGGTGGTGCACCGCGGGGGCGGGTCCCGTCGGACCCTCCGTCGGGGGGAGTCTCCGGACGACAGGCCCGTGGCCCCCGTCTCCCTCCACCGCCGACGGAGGATGGACGAACCTTTAAATTTTGAAGACAAGACGACTCACTGCTCTTATTTCACGTCCGTTTCGACAGCTCACTCTACAACGCGCCTCGGTGCTTCGGAGAGACGGGAGGGGCCGGAGCCGGAGTCCACCGGAGGATATCGAACCAACGAAGTGACCCGGCGCACGGGCGAAAGAACCGTATTTGAACCGATCTTTCGGCTGCCGCTCGGCCCCCCCTGAGACCGACGTCGGCGGTCGACGGACCTCGTCTCTCTCCGAGGCTCAACGGAATGAAACGTGGGTACTGGAGACCTTCCTCCCTTGGTCGGGCCCGCCAGACGAGACCTCGGGTACGCCCACCCTCGGAGAGGCGCCCCGTCGCAGTCACAACCGGCCGTGAGTCCGAGGGGACCCGGGGACCTGTCCGCCCACATCGGCGAGGACGGGGCGCTAGTCCCGGGATTTCCTGCGACGGGGAGGACGTGGGGCGCCCCGACCTCGCCGGGCTCGGGGCGGGGCACGGCACACAGGTCCACGTTCACCTGAACTAGGCGACCAGCACCCCGGGTCGACGTCTGGCCGGGCGGGTCGGGCGGGTAAAACGAGGGGTGTCGAAGAGACGGACTCGACCCCTCCTGGGTCGTTCCAGTGTACCGGGGACCGAGGGACCTGTGGGGGCACCCCGGGACCCGGTGTCGATGTCGAGGCTGGGGGGGCCCGCCCGGGGACTGGAGTCGTCGGTGAAGACGGGGGTCTGAGGGCAGGCGAACGTCGTAGAGAAAGGGCAGTGTACGGTCGGGAACCCCACCCCCCAGTCGGTCCTGCGGTGGGGCAGAAACGTGTCGTCGACTCCTAGTCCGGTGTGTCTATGTGCACACACTACCACGTCCAAGGACCCAACAAGTGCACGCACCTTCAGTCGTGTTTTATAGCACGTTTACGGTCTTCGGGGGTCCAGTCGGTCCTCTGGACCATCGGAATCCGGTCTCTCGTCGGGGACGGGGTCGTAGTCGAGGGTGTCGGGACCGGGTGACGACGGGAGGACGGCCCGTGGGTCAAGGTCCCTCTAAGGGGGACGAAACGTGTCCTTCGGGCAAGACGAATCTGGGACCCGGGACGGGTGGCGTGAGTCTAGCAGGAACTCCGGTTTTGCGACCCGTGTGCCTTCGACACGTACGGGGACCGCCACCGAACAAAAAGTTTATCCTCCTTAGACGCGCCAAGTCACTCCGGGACGCGAACAAAAGTGCACAGACATTTGGACTTCGACTTGTACTCCCCACAACCACCCCCAGGAACCTCAGACTCGGTTGGTTAGACTCCCCTAATTTCTGACAAGAAAGACCTTATGTTCCACACTTTGTACCTTATTTGCACGTTACTTTGGGGTCGGAGCCGGACACTAAGTGGCCGAGAGGACCTTCACCCCCCAGGGACGGTCCGTGGCCCGGGAGCCGACAAACGAGACTCCGGCCAATCCTCGGGTCGGGACGTCGTCGACGACCCGGAAGGTACGTCAGGACCTCGAGGCCCAGAAGGCAAGCCCGGCGCCCCAGGGCCCGGAAGGCACCCCAGGGTCCGGAAGGCACCCCAGGACCCGGAAGGCACCCCAGGGCCCGGAAGGCACCCCAGGGTCCGGAAGGCACCCCAGGACCCGGAAGGCACCCCAGGGCCCGGAAGGCAAGCCCGGCGCCCCAGGGCCCGGAAGGCACCCCAGGGCCCGGAAGGCAAGCCCGGCGCCCCAGGGCCCGGAAGGAACCCCAGGACCCGGAAGGGAGGCCCGGAAGGCAGGCCCGGCCGACGCCACACGGGCCGGACCGCAACCCGTGTCGTGGGAGTAGAACGACTACGGGTGGTCTCGGAACGTCCCTGGACTTCCGCGTCTGGCTGTCCTGAGTCTGGACTCAACCTGGGGTTCGGGTCCGACGAGCAAACCCACAACCCCAGGCCGGTTGAGAATCGACTCGACGACAGTCAGGGCCCCGTCTTCCCTGGAGGGGCAGACCGGCACCAGGACGGCCACAGACGAACCCCGTCTGTGACCCCAGGACCCGGGGGCGAGGACGGGGACCCTGTGCGGGTGTGCAGGACGGGGACCGGGGCCCGCAGGACCGACGGGCAAGCGGGTACAGCCAATTTGTTCCGGGCACTCGGGGCCGAAGAGTCCCGACGGGAACGCGGGGCAGGAGCTCCGGGGGCACAGACGGAAGAGGGGGCGGCGGCCCCTGGGACGTCCCGTCGTGAAACGACAGACGGCAGTGGGACCCTATTCCCAGGTAGGGGTCCCCACTCGACGTCCGGGGACCGCCCCCGACGACACGTACGAGGTGGGACGCACTCGGACCGGCTCGGCCCGCCTGGGGACGTCCGACTTCACGTCCGAGTCCCGACGCCCCACCTCTGGGTGACAGGGGGCGGTGTGTGCCCTCCGCCCCCACAGTCCGAGTCCAGGGCCGAGTCGGAACCACTGTTGACAGGAAACACAGTAACTACCACAAACACCGGATCGCCAACCGAGGAGCCCGGGTGCACCCCAGTGACTCGGGGGTACCCGCCGACTTTAGGGTCGGTAGACCCTGTCTGGGGACTGAACCCGTCGTCGGCCGGGTGACACAGAGTGAGTGGGAGTGGGACGGTCACCCGGGGGCTCGACTCTCCCTTCCCGACCACCCGGTCCGCGGTCCCTCCCGCCCAGGGCCCGTACCCCCGCTGAACACGAAAACTTCCCTGAGCGTCGCCCCTTCCCGAGAAACGACCACGAGGGGCAAGCAGACTTTATCTTAGGGGAACACAAACTCACTTGACGAAGGTGACCGGTGCACCCCCGCAGAGGCACCCTTCTACCCGGGACCGATTCGGCGACGTTCGGACCCGGAGGTCCGGGTAGGTGGGACTCAACCTCCACTGACGGTCAGGTGTCGTGTTACGCAGTCGAGAGTCCCGACCACAACACACTTCGAACGAGTTTCGCGGTCCGTCGACCCGGGAGGGACCCGACGGAGGGCCCAGGCCGGGTCGGGTCGACCGAGAGGGGCGAGGGCGGGGGAGACCAAGAGAGCACGGGGGAAGGGTCACGAGGGGACCTGGGCCCCCCAGACGGGGAGAGGCGAAGTCCTCAGGACAGCGGAGCGGGGTCGGGGCAGGGACCGCGCCTCTGCTAGAGGTGTTCCTGCGGCTCCCTCACGAGCGTCGGTGAGACACTGGTACACCGAGACGAGCTTCGTAGATTGGGGTTTGGACAAAGTGACTGTTTGACTCCGATTAATGAGTAAATCATTTTTTTTTCATTTTTTGGACATATAGTTTCATTTAAGGTCTACTTATCTAGGTTTAGATTTTTTTTTAGGGGGAGCTATGAGTTTCATCGTTATCCGCCTATAAAAATATTGGGTCTTACCACCCTCCGAGAGACTCGTACCATGGTCACCAGTTTGGTTATTCCTGGCCACTATTTGTAGACATACATCAAACGCCGGACTTTTGTGCGGCGTTCCTACCTTCTCGAGTCTGTGGCGCTTCGTGTCTCTCTCTGCCATCGCTCGGGCCGTCTGCGCGGACGCTGGATCCACTCTACCCGACCTCGCGGTGGTCTCCGCGGCTCACGAACCTTCATTGACCTTTACTATTGAGACCTTTTATTTTCGCCCGTGTCCTGTATTGCATCCGGCCAGTGGTTGTCTTCTCTTTGTTCGCGGGCTGTTCTACGAGCTTAGTGAGTAAGTATCGAATCTCGGCACTTCCGCTTCAGTGTCTGGCGGACTGTCGGCGCACTGGGGCCGACTCCCACACCACTCAACAGTCACCGTTGTCCTTTGGTCGGTAGGTGAGACATCAGAAGGACAAAAAGGGACCTATAAACCGTTAATAAAGATAACAAAAACGAAACTTTGATACTACACACACACACACACACGAGTCGACGTAGACTGAGAAGCGCTGGGACACCTGACATCGGGCGGTCCGAGGAGACAGGTCGCCTAAGAGGTCGTTCCTGTGACCTCACCCGACGGTCGGGGAAGAGGTCCCCTAGAAGGGCTGCGTACCTGACTTGGCCGCAGAGGACGCAGCGGACGCGACCGTCGACCCAAGAAATGGCGACCCCGGTGGACCCTTATGTGTCTGCATACGATAACCCAACCGGGTTCAGACAAGCCCAAAGGACATACACTGTCCTTTTGGGGTCACTTGAGAGACCGGTTGTGTAGTGACTGTGGTGGTCGTCTGTTGTGTGTAGACCCCTGTCCCCCAACAGTGTCACGACTACGGTCTCGGCGGTGAGACAGTCCCTCGTCGCGGACCGGCCGTGGGGTCCGGAGGGCCCACGGGGGCGGGGTCCGACCTGCGGTGGGACTGAGGTCTGGGGTACGACACCAAAAGAACGGTGATTTGACAAGAGGTCTCCCTGGCCCCTCTCTGAGAAGACGTTTGTAGAAGTGGCAGACCCTCGCCAGGGACGCCGACCCACCGACGTCAAGAAAGGAGGGACAGAGGCAGGAGAGGGAATACACGCTCCCCTGCTGGAGAGGTGAGGTGACGCCTGTCTGTGAACCCGACAAAGGGAAAGCCCCGACAAACATTTATGACGACGGCACTTGTAGACACGCGTGCAGGTACCCGCTTGTGGACGGGCCAAGACGACCCACAGACAGGCGGATCTCCTTCTTAAGGTGCCGGTGCACCCCACGCATAGAAGGGGAAATCGTCTACTACCCTTTGACAAACGGTCCCATAAGGTCAAAGGCGACCACACAACGCTCCCAGGAGTAAGGTGTAGGACTGACGGTTGAGACCCACACCCGTCGGAATCGGAAGAGTCCCCCGAGTAAATAGAGGTAATCGGATCAGGTTTGTGGTCGAGTCTCAAGTGGTCGAGTCTCAAGAGAGGATTACGGGAAGTACACCGGTTTGGACGAAGGAAGGGCGGCGTCGGTTTTGTCTCTGGACGAATTATGTGGAACAATGCGATTATAGTATTCGTAAAGGAGTATAGTAATTTTAATAAGTTTTTGTACTAAAATTACTGACGTATTATAGGACAACGTACCTAATTGTATTAAACAAATAAAGGACGGACATGTGGTTCAACGAAGGAAGAAAAAGAAGGTAAACGTTTACTACGACACTGCTCAGAAACAAGGACTTGGAAAAAGGTGTCCTCCAAGCTCATCACCTTAAGACAGTAAGAACGGCTTACCCGCCCAGCCGTTTCACTGGCGGCGGGAGGACGGGACCACCTCTGGGTGAGTGGACTAAAGGAACTCTTGCAGAGCCTTTTATGTTCAAATTCTTTACCAAAATCTTCAATTCCCATTGCAAATTTTCTTATCTGTCTCTCTCATATTGAAGGTCTCCTCCTTCTCCTTTCGACCCCTTGACTTGGCTAGCTCAGTCTCCTCTGTCCTTCCCTCGACCCCTCGCCGCCGCCCCTTTAGCCCGCTCAGTCCTTTACCCTTGTGCCGGGTCCCTACAAGTCTACACGTTCACTAGCACTGTTTCTGTACCGAATGTGCGTGGACACGTTTCCCTAAGTGCAGCGTGAAGGATTTTTTGGGACATTCTAGGTTGTTGTACGACAACTGCACTCTATGCAGATTCTGTTTTACTGTATTTTAGACTTTACTCCTGCCTTTGTTATTTACCCTCCCTTTATGATTTGGTCTTCTTCGTACCGACGCCTGTGGGTACAAGGGGTCTTTCTGGACTCTCCGCACGAGTGTCCTGCTTCCCGCACAGGACACTCCTCCCCTGCGGGAGTCTCTCGGCACCCGGGTGCGACCGCCCCGTCTTCTGGGGTCACCCTTCGCCTTCAAGTGGACAGGTGTCGCGCTCGTCTGGCGCCGGGGGGTCCGAGGCGACGGAGGTGACAGAGGACCCGAACCGAGTTTGAGTAGCAGGCAACTCGGCCCCTACGATAGTGGAATGCACTCAGATAAGATTTTTAGTTGACCAAAGTAGTTCAGTGAAGACAGTGAACAAAGAAAAGACGAGGTTATTGAAGACGAAGAGAAATAATAAAATTGGGGATACCCAAAAATAAAAACGCGGAAACGAGAGAAAAAAGTCGAATTCAACTTACAACTCGATGTAAGAAAATTTATAAAGAAAGTCATTCTGTAAGTGCCGACATTTCAGGGGAGATGAATGACAAAATAGACGAGGGGTGTGTAAAACTATAAAAGAAGAAAGTGATAGTAGAACTTCCCGAAGGGACTGCGGAGTCTACCATTTCTTAGACGGACGTTACACCCTCTGGGCCCAAACTAGGGACCCATCCCTTCTAGGGGACCTCTTCCCTGACCGTCGGGTGAGGTCCTATGAACGGACCCCTTAGGGTACCTGTCTCCTCGGACCGCCCGACGTCAGGTACCCCAGGACTTCTCACCCTGTGCTGACCCACTGGTTGTGATGATGATAGTAGAACTTTGAAGGTCAGACTAAGGTAAAAATACTAATAAATATACATATCACCCGAACCAAGAGAAACCAAAGCTAAAGATTATAGTGACGTAGTACCTGTCTTACATGACCAGACGTAAGATGACTCCGAAACCCAAATAACTTTCAAGGAATATCGTCCGGTTCATGAACATTTACCAAAAGTGTACGACCTTTATTTACGTGTTAGGAAACACCTGTCGTTTTCAGAAGGATAATGTAGTGTGGAAGCAAAGGTAAATTTAAAGAGAAAAGTTCGGAAAAAGAAGGGATCCAGGTGTCAAAGACATTCTCTGCACAAGTAGACAGACGAATACGACACCTTTCCACTTAAAGACTTGGAGTCAGGGAGTCACAAACGATGGGGTACCTGATGTCGGGTGGTCTGAGGAGACAGGTACCCTAAGAGGTCCGTTCTTACGACCTCACCCAACGGTACGGGAGGAGATCCCCCAAAAGGGTTCGGTCCCTAGCTTGGGTCCAGAGAGGGTGTAACGTCTACCTAAGAAATGACACACTCGGTATGTATGATCCCCAACTTGTTTATAAACAACTTACTTTTGATCTGTTTAAAGATTCCCTATTTTAAGTTGGTATAATTCTTTTTTTTCCTCCGTTTGATATCCACGAAATTTTATTCTGTTGTCTCTTACGTTTCTGTGCATGACTGACCCTCCTTTATAAACGTTTTCTGTTTAGACTACGTAGTGACAATAGACTCTATGTCTTTCTTGAGGGTTTCCCGTTGTTACTCTTGCGTTCGTTGGACTAATTTTTTACCCGTTTTCTGGGCTTGTCTGTCGAGTGGCTTCTTCTATGTGTCTGCCCCTTATTCGTGCACTTTCGGGGTGTAGGACACAGTAACCCCTTTATGTCTGACTTCGTCGTCGTTCTGTAGTGATGTGTGGACAATCTTACCGACTTTAGACTTCTGAACTGTTGTCGTTTACGACCCCGCCCACACCTCGTTGTGTCGAGAGCAGTGACGACCACCCTAACGTCTTACCATGTGAGGCGAAAATTCACAAAATTTTTTAGATACAATCACTTCACGCGAACTCAATGTCACAACACAATTAAAGACGACACATTGTTTCACTAAGTCAATACGCATATATAAGTAAGAAAAATTGTAGGAAAAGGTAATCCCTAGTGGTGTTCTGTGACCTATCTCAAGGGACACGACGCGTCGTCCTGGAGCAAATAGGTAGAGACATATTATCAAACGTGGACGACTAGGAGTCGAGGGGTAGGAAGGGAGGAGGTGAGCGGAGAACCGTTGGCGTTCGGACACGAGGCACAGACACTCGGACAAAGACAAAGTCTCCGTTCAAGCAAACGTAATGTAAAATCTAGGGTGTGTCTCCGCCATAGTATGCCATGAACAGGAAGAGACTGAAGTGAATCACGTTGTCGGAGGTCCAGGTCGGCACAACGACGTAGTGAAGTAAGCAAAAGTGCCGACTCATTATAAGGTAATACGTGCACACCACGTTGGTGAAACCTTCTGTCAAACAACAAAAGGATCTTTTGATTTGTGTGAGAATTAGTATACTACTTCGTCAATACGAGGAATCGTAAATGGGTTTCCTCAACTTTTAAATACGGGTGCGTTTTGGGACGTCTGGTGACACCTAAGTATTGTCGGCTTTGAATCTTCGTTGGATCTACGGGAAGTCATCCACACACCCATTTGTCACCAGGTAGGCCTGTCGCCTTATAGTAAGTCACGATTTTTCTTTGTTCGAAGACTCGGTACCTTTCTATACGTCCTTGAAGTTTACGTAATTATTTACCTTCTTCGGTCCTACACATGACACACTAAGGTTGAGATACTGTAAGACCTTTTCCGTTTTGACCTCTGTCCTTCTTCTGGTCACCTACAGTCCCTAACCCACCCCCCCGCCCCGCCCCCCGTCCTTCCTACCCTACTTGTCTCGTATCCCCTCAAAACCCCGTCACCTTAGTGAGACATACTAAGGCAGAACCACTTATGTGAGTAATCTATAAACAGGTTTGGGTGTCTTGTAGGTCGTGTTTCTCGTTGGGGATCACAGTCACCACCCGAACCCACTACCACTGTGCAGGTACATCCATTGTTTACATACGGACCGCCTCTACGACTACCGACCCCCTTCCCCCCGGGATGTGCACACCCTCCTCCCCCAAGTACCCCTTAGAGACATGAAGGGAGGCTTAAAAAGAAACTGAGTTTTTGGAGAGATTTTGGAGGTTAGATAATTAAATTTTTTTTGTTGGCCCTAAAGGGACCACCCGGTCTCCAGTTTTCAGCCGGACGGTCACGTCCCCTGTGTGGTCAGAGACCAGGCCCTTCTGGGAGGGTGCACGACTCCCCGTCGATTCGGGCGCGCGGTGGTCAGGACTCGGGCGCGAACGCGGCTCCCTCGGGTCGTGAGGCCGATCTCTAATCGCGGGGCGAGCGGTGTGGGTCTCCTTCGACCCCGTGTCGTCGGTTGTGGGTCACGTCGGTCGTCCTTCGTTTATTTATTTCTTTAATTTTTCATTCACGTAGGATACTCGTCGGAACATGGATACTTAAACTTTCGGACCTACTTTGCCTCTCAAAATTATTTTTTATGTTTAATGTTTTTAACTGAGTCCTTCCTTTACTTTTGGCTCATCCTGTTATCAGTGACTTATGGAACTTGTCCGCTAGTTGGTGAGTTGAGGGAAAGGTTTCCGTCACGCGGTCCACCAAGATGTCGGACAAGATGATTTGGGGTCACTAGTCTCAAATCGTTTTAAATTGTGGACTCCACCCCCGAGGTCTGCGTCGGGCCCACCCCCGACCTTCGGAACCGACGTGGACCGGCCGGAGTCTGTCACGGTCCAATCGGGTGCGAAAGTGTCCATCCCCCGACCGAAAAACGAAGGTTCCGGACCCGTCCCCGAGACATAGAGGCTCCTGGACTTTTCCGGGGGTCACCCCGAAATTACCTCCTCACCAGGACCCCAGAGGACTATCACCCCGGACCCGGAGGCCCTCGGCGACGACCGATGTTGGACTGGGTACTGGGTGTGGGTCGTCCCTACCCGAGCCCCTCGGTCCGGTCCTTCGTCGGTGTCTGGCCGCACACACGACGAAAATTGCAAAACCAATAAAAAAAGGTAAGTCTGACGTCCGACTCTCAAGTGTCCCGGGATCCGGGGAGGTGCACGGAACCACGAAAATAGACCTTGAGTAATCGTGACCCGACGGGGTACAAGTACACCAAAACTTGGTCTAAGCCTACAGTACCTTCTTTTACACCTGGAGTCTCACAGGCCCAATTAATGTCGGACACTAGTCCCGGAATCACAAGTCACTGGGTTTGACCCCCATCTAAATAGAATTTTTATTTGTCTTTCCCTCTCCCCGAGTGACGGAGGAGAACCTACCTCCACCCCCTTACCGAGACGTCTGGAGGCGGACGAGTCTTTAGTCCTCGGGCCTTTCTGTCCTACCTCCCTCCCCCTCCTCTCTCCAAAGGTCCCCTCTGGTCGAGTCTGACCTTTTTGTAGTCGCTGCCTGCCCCTGAACTTCGACTCTGTCGTGGTCTGCGTGTCTTGGCTCTTCTGGCCCCTCCACCCCCGCCCGGGGGACCGAGGTTCCGTACCTCCGTCGCCTACGTCGTTCAGTCACCCCTCCTGTCACCGGCGGGGTCGTCACGGGTCCGGACGCCCGCGCGGACAGACAGAGACTATGTCCCGCCTGCAATCGACCCCGTCGTGGCACCGCCCACCGACCCCAGCGCCGAGGATACCCGTTCTCTCGGTCCCGGACCTGGGCCAGCGGGGGGAGAGGGGTGGGTGACGAAACAAGGAGGTCTTGGAGCCGATATGGAGGAGGTGCTAGTGAGTAAGTCCTCGTGACCCGCCAGGGGTGGTCCGGAGACCAACCGGAAACTATAAAGTCCTCACCTACTTACTGTTGCAAACCCCGGAGACCTCTCCGGTACCCTGAACGGTCCCGGGACATTGGACACGAAAACTTGACACCCCGACTTCTTCTGAGAACCTGACGTTCCTCTACTTTGGTCAGGCAGGATTTCCTTTGGTTGGGACTTGTAAGAAACCTTCGTGACTACGACTTCGACTTGGCGGTTATGAAACCGGTGGACTACGCTTCTTGACTGAGTAAACTTTCCTGGGACTACGACCCTTTCTAACTTCCGTTCTCTTCCCCTCTGTCTCCTATTCTACCAACCTACCGTAGTGACTGAGCTACGTGTACTCAGACTCGTTCGAGGCCCTCTGCCACTTCCTGTCTCTTCCACCCACACGACGTCAGGTGCCCCAGCTTTTCTCAGTCTGTGTTGAATCGCTGATTTGTTGTTTTTGCTGTGTCGGACGCCCGGGACCCGGACCTGAGGTCGGTCGGTGTGTCGCCGGGGTGACCGTCCCTGATCCTCAGGTGAGACGCCCGACCGTGGACTCCAGTCTCGCGTCTTTCCGACAGGATCGAGTCACTCATTCCTACCTCTACGGACTCGGGGCCCTCTGGGGGGGGGGGGCGTTCGGGTNCTCGGGGCCCTGGGGGGGGGGGGGGCGTTCGGGTGAGGAGGGTCGTCACTGGGAGGAACCAGTAGGGACACCCCGGTTCCGACGTTCCGTCTCTACCGGTGTCGGACCGGAACCAGAGGGCCCACTGTTCCCCACCCTTCGACCAGGGACGGGGCGAGACGTCCGACCTCACAGAATTAATGGAAAGAACCCGGTGACAGGAGTGGGCCGGACACGGCGACAGACCCCTACGATTACCCCTATCCCTGGGTCCCTGTCGGCGGGACTGGGCCGATAATTTTTATTAACCGGTGGGTGTTACGTCTCTTTTTAGACAAGAGGAAGTCAAACGGACCCTTTACACTTAATAAGGGGACAACGGTATCTTTGGTTCTATTCAAGAATTGTAGAAAGTCTATAAATTAAAACACTCGGGTTTCTACTGGGACACTCGAGACGTCTCTTCGTCATCCGTCTTCGCCCCCCACATCCCCCTGTCGGCACCTGTCCCGACCCCCTCGGACTCAGGGACGGTCCGTGCACGGGTGTCCCGGTACTGGTGTCTGCCGTCGTGGGACTCGAGGCCCCATCCTCCGGGCCGAAGACACTCCTGGGACCCCGGGACCCGGCTCCGAAAGACCCTGGGAACTGACACCAACGAGGCGAAGGAAGTCTTGTTGCGGAAGACCCAGAGTCCCGACCACTGGGGGTACCAGAGGGACGTACCCCCTCGGGTGGACTTCGAGGAGAGGACCGGGGTCGAACCGGACCGTAGAAGGCGGAAGCGATCCTGGGAGGGAGACACGTCTTCCAGGAAGAGACCTACTCTTTAGGAAGACAGAATTTCCAGGTGACAGTTCCGGAGACACGTGTGGAGGTAGGGGTAGGGACCCCTGGGGAGAAGGGGGAGGTCTGCAGGGTGGACCGTGACCGGGGGTGTGACCGGAGTCCACTATCGTCTCCTGGGCGGTGGAGACACGGGAGGAGGACCGTTCCTCGTCGGGGTCCGGGTCTGCCGGAGGATCCTGCCTCGGGGCCACAGTCGACCTTCTTCGCCGTCCTCGCCTCGGAAGGCGGTGGTGTCCTCCGGGGGTTGGGCCGGGGTTCAGGGTCGACAGTCCCGAAGGACGGAGAGGGCCCCAGGGTACGAGGGCCGGTGCCCCTCGGTCCTACCACGGGTCCGCACGAGGCCAGTNACCACCCCCACCCCACCGCCACCCACACTGCACCGCACCGCCCGTGTGGACGGGTAGAGACCGGAGTAAGGGACAAGAGAGGAGCGTTGAGACTTCTGGTAAAGGACGAAAATAAGGTTTCTTAAACGAATCTTTACAGACCGTAAAACGATTACGAGCCCCCTTATTCCCCTTTTACTAGTCGGAGTTTTTGGTGTTGAAGGCAAACTCTACAAGATTTGTCGTTTGAAGGTTCAATCTCCGTCCAAACTTCTACGTCCTTGGTGCAGGTAAGGACCAAAGTCTCCTACCCCCCGTCGCTCTCCTCCCGACGGGACAACCGGGTCCTGCCCACACAGGCCGCCGCCTACTCTTCCCGGGGGTACACAAGACCCGCACTGTAAAGACCCAGGTGTGCACGAAAAGGTGCTACTTCCACCACCTCCGGTCATCCCTGGACCCTTCGTCTCCTTCGCCCCTCCACCCCGCTCAGGGTCCTCGACCCCTCCCTGGCCGAGGGGTCACAGGGACTCGGAGTGGGAGACCCCAGGACCGTCTCACAGGACCGGTGCGGACTGACCCGGAGGGACCAGTGAAGACAAATAGGTCCGTTCCAGGAACCCTGGTCGTCCGGTCGCAGGAGACCGAGTACAAAGGCACCGGGGTCCCGTCCGTCCCCTCACCATCGAACCGAGGGAATACGGTCGAGGAGACGGGGACAATGTCTGTCTTTGACTCCTACCACCCCCTCCCCCGGCCACTGAGTGTCGTAATCACCTTCCGCGGACCCCACCACCCACCCTCACTGGTCCCCCTACACCGGACCCGGACCCTCGCCCGCCCGAGAGGAGGGGTGCACACCCAAAAGTGNAGACCCCAGGACCGTCTCACAGGACCGGTGCGGACTGACCCGGAGGGACCAGTGAAGACAAATAGGTCCGTTCCAGGAACCCTGGTCGTCCGGTCGCAGGAGACCGAGTACAAAGGCACCGGGGTCCCGTCCGTCCCCTCACCATCGAACCGAGGGAATATGGTCGAGGAGACGGGGACAATGTCTGTCTTTGACTCCTACCACCCCCTCCCCCGGCCACTGAGTGTCGTAATCACCACCGCCTTCCGCGGACCCCACCACCCACCCTCACTGGTCCCCCTACACCGGACCCGGACCCTCGCCCGCCCGAGAGGAGGGGTGCACACCCAAAAGTGCGTCTCCCTGGTTCGATGACCTCTTCGGTTCAGGGACCGGGGGACTCAACCTGGGGGTGGGGTCCGATTCCCAGGGACGGGACGCACGAGGGGCCCTGACGGCCCGGTCTCGACCCTTTGACACGAGCACTTTCTAAAGGTAACTAAACGGTTTAATTACACAATCGAGAGGTGCAGCGCCCTCGACATTACTTCACAGTCGCCCTACTCCTGATCTCCTTACTCTTTTTACAGAAAATACCACAGCAATGTAGAATATTATTCTAAATGAACAGTTGAATTTCACAGTATTACGTCATTAAATAAACCTTTGGATTCTTTCTGCACGCCAAGTTCTAAGGTCCCATTATCAATGGGAACCTTCCCACTCCTACGCGGGAGGATGGGGGGTGGGAAGGCGGGAGCCCCGCGGGACCCGGGACACCCTCCCGCCACCCGTAGAAGGAACGGAAGACTGGTTTCCGAGCCACTGACCCACGTCAGCCGTGTCGGGTGGGGGAAGTGGGGCCCAGGGGTCCAAGATCGAGGAAGACCAGGAGAACCGAGTACGTGTGGGACGAAGTTCGAGACTCGACTCCGGACTCCCCGGGCCCCTGAACAGCGTGACCCAGAGACAGACGAGAGTCGGGGGTCCGCACTTACCTCGACTGTCTCCCCGAGTAGACTGTTCGACTGTACCCACGGGACCCCCGAGTAGGTCCCAGTCCCCGGAGAAACGTCTCTTACCCTGGAATGCCGTCCCGGGACTTCCTACTTGTCCTCAAACAACCTATCTTATCCCGAAATACCCCTCTCTCTTCTCGTGCCTGTTTGCACTCCCTCCCCGACTGATCTCCAGGTCGGACCTCGCCTCGACCCCCACCTCCACCCATCCCTCCTCGTCCTGTCCGACCTTCTTCCACCCCTGGTCGGGACCCCCCGGAACTTGTGGCGAGTAGGACGTCGCCGTCACCGTGTTCCTTCACAGAGTCGGGAGGACCGCGCACGTTCCCCG
The DNA here is from genome assembly GCA_006410555.1 of Capra ibex. Lineage (NCBI taxonomy): Eukaryota > Metazoa > Chordata > Mammalia > Artiodactyla > Bovidae > Capra > Capra ibex. The sequence continues at coordinate 94,118,297 of SJYO01018757.1, forward strand.
GCGGGGTGAACTGGACTCCCCTCCCACAGAACCCCCCCGACGAGAGTCCGCCCCAGGTAGCCCCAACCCAGGACCTGTGCACTGGAACCTCTACGGAAACCCACTCCCACTGTCTTCGGTCAGCTACTTCCCTGACCTCAGGCTCCCCTCTACGTATCTCCGGGGGCACGCAGGTACCAGAAGTCTCGGGGCCCAATGCGAATCCCAATCGAAGGACCTTCCTCCCTTCTGCCTTCCCTAATCTTGGAGCGCGAATCTCCCGACGCGCCCCGGTCCCCGCACCAACTCGGCGCGCCCCCGCCACGGACTCGGCCCCCGCACCGCCCCGGGCACCCCCACACGTCTCATAGACGACCCGACCCGAAGGACGAGGACGCAGTCTGGGGAGGACGAAGAGGGGTTTCAGTCCTCCCGAGAAAGGTAGCTTCGAGGGCCACCCCAGAGACGTACCCGACGGGCCCCAGGGCCTCGGGGACGCCTGGGGTGACGCCACCTGGCAAGGAGGGCGGCCCCAAGTCACGCCGGCAAAACGACTGGACGCCATAAAGGTCGTCCTGTCTCTACGAGACGAGTCGGGAGACTCCAGTAATTAAATATGTTCGGCCGCCGAAGTAGTCTCTGCCAACAGCGGTCTTGCAATTGTTTGGTATTTATGGACGGCTTGTGCTCTTCCACTGGTGAGGTAGACGGAAGGACCCCGTCCTCCCCGCGGCGGACCCCCGAGCCACAGATGGACCCCCGAGCCATAGATGGACCCCCCGACGGACGATGTCCTTGTTGTACCGAGGCGGGCCGACGGGGCGGGGGCAGGAGGAGACACCCCTTCTCCGGGACCAGAAGGGCGAGGGACGTCGGACACGGACCGGGGGAGAAGATCTCCGGAGTCGATTCTCGTCCGCTCCTGGGAAACGACCTCTGGACGCTCAGGAGGCTCGGGGATCCGGTCCGGATATAAGGTCCGACCCGAGGTGCCACCGTCCGCGGGGACGGGTGGAGTAGGAAACCAAGTCCAGCGATCGCAACCGGAAAGGTCACTGGACTTAGGAGCGCGCGGTCCGAAGAAGGGTTCCAAGGAAGGACCCTACCCTGTGGTGCGGGTCAAGTGAGGTCGGACCGGCAGTTTGGCCCACTGTGGGTCTCTCCGGGGGACCGGGGGAGAAGGACGTGGAGGGTCTCGAGACCGGTCGCAGTCACGACCCGCCCCGACGTGACTGACCCGGGGTCCCGGATGGACGTGCCCCGAAGGAAGGGAGGAGGCCCCTCGGACCGGCTCGTAGGAAGGCCCACTCGTCAAGCTCCTGACCGTCCAGACTACGAGGTCTAGGACTGTCTCCTTCCTCCCAGTTCCTTCAGTTCTCGTCTGACGGTCAGAGAAAGGGACCGAGGCCCAGACGGTCCCGGCACGACAAGACCTTGGGTTCCGACCGTGGCCGCACTACGGTGGACAGAAGACGGGCCTCCGGCGTCCTGGTCGGTGCCCCCCGGTCTCTGGATTGTGTGCAAAAGATTGATGGGTCGCTGACTGTACAACACTTTAATATTTCATATTGTCTGAGTCTCCTGTTATTTCATCGTTAAAGCCGAGAAAGAATTTCCCGATGAGTGAAGTCCCACAAACTTACAGACACTTAATGTAGTGACCGGACCACCTTCAACCACTGTTAAGTATAAACCGAGTCGCGTACTGAATAAAAATTTTTTTATGTTATTTACTTACAAAGACACACTTTTCGGTCGCCTCCTACATAATTGAGTCCTCGTACTGAGTCTCTCGATTAATGAGTCACTACCCTAGCGGTGATCCCGACGAAGCCCCACACACCGACCCGCCAAGTTGGGGAGTCGACACTGGGTGGGTACTAGTGGTCCCTCCTCCCCTCTAAATTCCCGCCGGTCACCCGACCCCCCGCCCCCAGTTCAGTCCGACCACCCGAGGAGACCGGAGAGTTCCTGTCAACAGGGACTCACTGCCCTCTGAACAGTGTCCCACGCCCGAGGGCGACGAGATCGACCCCAGACCCTAGAGAGGGGGTGCCGGACACGGGGGGTGGTGAAGGTACGGGTGAGGCGATTGGGAGCACGAGACCCAACCCCAGATCGGAACGGGTGGGGCAGAGGACAGAGGAGCGAGTCAACCGAGCCGTATGGGTCCTCGCCCCGGTCACCCGTCCCCCGGGTTTCCCGGTGCCCCTCCCCCTCTCCGAGGACTTGTCACCCAAAAACTCTGGGACCCGGGGGACGCGGGAGGGGTCTACATCCTCCTAAAGGCGGGACTACGACTACGACGACCTGGTCGAACCCAGAGACGGGACCGTCGACGCGGGGCAGAGGGCCTAGAGAGAAGGTAGTGAATAACGTAGTTGGGGGGCACCCCCCGACGGAAGAATAGATCTTTGTGTGGGGCGGGGGTTGACACAGGAATCCGTTCTCTTGTTTCCAGTGGTGACGGGTGTAAACATACAGCGTGTCTTAGGGCATGGGAGGTCGGAGGGTCTTGGGACCTGTGGGGTCCCTGTCTCTGAGTCGTAGGACACAGGTGAACCTCAACCCCACAAACGACAACCCCCCGAGCCGCAACCCCACAAACCTCAGGGGGGTGGGAGACGTCTGTGTTGGGGGCCAAAAGGGACCTGGTATGGGGAGTCGTTTCGAGGAGTCGGGAGGGGACCAGGTACCTGACAGTTGACACACGGGTGGGGAGGAACCGCCTGGTGGTCGAGACCCCGGAGACTTCGAGGACTTCCGCCCTAGGACTGCCCCCTGGAACCGTCTCCTCGGCCGAGGTGGGACTGTGGACGGAGCGGGGGTGGGGACGTCTTCAGTGGCGTGGGTCTGGGGACCGTAGGACGGGACTACACCCGGAGGTTAGAGACCCTGGGCACTCGGGTGTGCCTCTTTGCTGAAGTCCTAGATCTTGAGCGACCGGCACCTCGAACGACTCAGTGGGCCGCAAAGGGTCTGAGCGACCTGGAGACAGGTACCCACTCCTCCCGAGTCCTGAGTGGACAAACCGAGCCCTGGGGTCACACGGGAGCACCAGCCCGAGTCGTCCTTGACCCACGAAATCGGGGGGAGGGGCGGGGGTCGGAGACAGGGCAGGACGAGCAATCGTAGACGAGCCCGCCAGTCAGAGGTACGTGCTACCAGTGTCCGAGTCGGAGTTTCGGTTCCCGTGCCTAGAGCTCCGACGGGGTCCGGTCCCAGAAGCGACGCAGTTTCGTCTCCTTTACTTTACGTCCTGGGGTCTTCCTCTGGAGGGGGGCGACACGGGGGTCTTCCCGGCGGACCTCTGGTTCGCGGTCCCCGCCACCCACGCGACGGGAATTAGGTCGAGTTCCGCCACTTACACTCTGCCAGTGACGCCGAAACCACCCGTCACGTCGGGGACTTCCCTCCCAGGACCACCGACTCGTGGCGCAGGTGCGAGTCGAGGACCTTCGGGCGGCTCTGGGCCCGACCAGACCCCAATCGACCCGTCCCTAAAGTCCTGGGTCTCCCCTGGGCCACTCACCTGGTGGGGGCATGGAGACATCGGAAGAGGCCCGAGACACCTGCCGGCAGAGCCCACCGCTTCTTCCCGGAAACACCCGTGTAAGAGCTCTTACCGACGACACGACTGCCCCAGAACTCTTGGCCGATGTCGAGAATAGCGTGTAATACACGAGGTCCTCGCCTCGGAACGCCCCGCCCCGCTGCACGCCTGAGTCCAGACCTAGAGCCCCGTCTCAGACCCTAGACGTCCGGCCACCGGCCAGGGATCAGGAAAGGAGGCGGTTGAGGGCCGGAGACGTCCGCGGGACAGCCACGTCGCTCTCGCGTCGAAGGGACCTGGTGCGGTCCCACCCCACTGGTCCTCGGTTCACCCCCGACCTCCCGTGTGGGCCCGGGGAGGGTGGCCCGTGTACCTTCTGAGGACGGAGGAGGAGGGTTGAGGGTCGTAGAGGGTCGAGGCGACCCTACTACCCCGACGTCTCTTTGGTCAAAGGGAGGTACTCCTCTCCGAGTACCCACACCACCAGTCCAAGTGGCGGAACAGTCCTTTCGACTCCCCTGGTGCCGCCGTGGGAGACGGGCGTCCCGGGCACCATTGATCACGTGAGGTCGGGGGTGGGAGCCCACAGGGCCCGGAGACGTGGGCCGGACTCAAAGACACGGAACCCTGTCTGCCTGGAAAGGTGGTTCCGTCCGGGACGTGGAGCCCGGTTTTGAGTGGGGAGGACGGAGGGCCGTTTCTACGGGGCGACCTGGCTTGATCAGTCCGAGGAGACCACGGAATCTGCGGAGAACCGTCGATCCACTCGGGGCTCCCCTCTTCCTGGTCCTCGTTTCTCTGGCACCCAGTCCACCGGCGCCTCGAGCCCCTCTTGCCACATACCCTGTCTCCACCCCGTGGGGGACTGACTCGTTCGTAGCACACCCCGGCCGAGTCCTCTCGGGGGCAAGGGAACCCCACCTTAGTTCGGGGAGGACCACCGAGGGGTGGAGATGGGGAGTGCGGGGGGTGAGACCGACGTGTAGGGTCATCCACAGAGAGGGATCACGTCGCCGGGGACACCTCAGACAGAATGACCAAAGTCGTTCACGGACCACTTATTAAATAGAAATTGGTATGAGTTCCGGAGAAGGGGTCGGGGACGGGGAGGGACAAAGACATGGTAGGCACAAAGGAAGGGGGACACGGGAGGGGCAGTCGTAGGCACGTCTACCGTTGTCGGGTAGGAGCTTTCGGACGGAGCCGGCGGGGGAAAAGATCGGGAAAGAAGGGGTCCCAGAGACAGGACAAACGTCGCCTTCGGGTGACGGCGGGTCGTTCGTGCGGCGTGTACCGACGGGGCCCCAGAAACGAGTAGGGAGTCGGACCGCACAAGGGCGTCTACAGACGTCCCCAGCGGGAAAGTAGGGGCAATCCAGAATCGAGGCGCAGTGAAAGAGTCTCAAGACTCGGGTCCCACTCGGGGAAGAGACACGACGTGTGGTAAGAAGAAGTGTTCGCGGTGTCGGAGGACCGGACGCCGGACAAACGAGGACGAAGGAGAGGGGAGGATCGAGTGGCGGTCCCGTGCCACGTCCGTGAGTCCTCCACGCCTGACACAAAAGCCCGACCTGACCTAAGAGGGTCCCCTTAACGACCCCCTGGACACTCACACTCACACACCCGTCGTCACACTCTGCACCCACTGGGTCCCTCTTCACCCGGCCCCTCTCCGGGAATACCTGGCTCACCTCCCTCGTCAGTCTCACAGGGCACCCGACCGTCGGAACGGTCCAGGAGTTCTACGGGTGTTAACACGTACGAGTCGATCCTCCGGGGTCGTCGACACCCTAGGGTTCAGAGGTAGGGGCCGTCGGAGACTCGACTGGCCGACGCACAAGGAAGGGCCCTCAGTCGAGGGAGAGCCGGGTCTGCGACAGGGACTTCACGGGGGTCGAGTGACGGGGGACCTCGGGTCGGGACGTCGACTTACGTGCGGGAGGTCTCTCACGCGGGACAGGGAGGGAGACGGGACAAACTCCCGACCCTGGGAGGGGTGGCACAGAGGAGAAAGGGTCGGGGTGGGAGGCTGAGACTAGGAACTCCCACGCCTAGGAGCTCCCACACCTGGGAGGACCGGGGTGGACACCAGAAGCAAGCCCTGGGGGCGAGGGAGACAGGACGGGCGTGACACGTGTAACGATTCCGGATGAACGGGTCTTAGGAGGAGCCCGGACGGTCCCAGTGGCGAGGGGGGGTCTCGCGGACCTAGGCCGTAAAGGAATTACTACGGTATATGAATCCCTCTACGAGGTTAACGACCAGGGAATGACGGCTCACCCCTGACCTCTCCTACGATCAAAAGGGGGGACAAATCAAATAACAGTCAGTAATTCGAGGTAAGAAACGACATCTTAAGTAATCCGTAGACCAGGTAATAAACCCCTGAACAGAAGTCCCTCCTGCAGAGAACGAGTGATCCCGAGACAGAGGTACGACCGACGGAGACCCCAGTGACCCAGTGGGCCAACAGAAGATGGACGGCGCCCCTGCCCCGACTGGGTCCCTGGTGCCGGGGGACTCCTACCCCACCCCCGATGCTCGGAGAGTCTCGAACACCTAAATAAGTCTACTTAGAATGCTTGTAGATTTTCTCCCTAGGATAAATTAATTTGTACAATTCCTAGTTGAAAGAACCCCCCTGATAGAGTGCTTTGACCCGACTGAACGTCTAAACCCCTACCCGGTCCCAATCTTCCACCGTCTCCGAGACCTCGGTGTGTCCATTTCGAATGGAAACGCAGAGACGTGACTGGTCGACAAACCGAAACCAGACCAGTGAGACCTGGGTTGAAGGAGGCGAGATTTTACCACGTTGTAAACCCGAACAACCTAACACCCCCGAGGTTTGCCTAGTCCACCCAGGTTACCTTTGAAGACTCTACCCCTACCACTGGCGGAAACAGCCTCCCAACCAGGATACCAAACAATGGTCCTGAGTACGACTTTCCTCCTGCTTAACCCACATACACACACATACACACACCACACACACACACCACACACACACACACCACACTGGTCCTGAGTACGACTTTCCTCCTGCTTAACCCACATACACACACATACACACACCACACACACACACCACACACACACACACCACACACACACCACACACACACCACACACACACAATACACACACTACACACACACACCATACACACACCACACACACACACCACACACACACACCACACACACACCACACACACACCACACACACACACATACCACACACACACACACCACACACACCACAAAGACACACACCATACACACACACACACCACACACACACCACACACACACACACCATACACACCACACACACACCACACACACACCATACACACACCACACACACACATACCACACACACACACCATACACACACTACACACACACATACCACACACACACACCCCACACACACACACCACACACACACACACCACACAAACCTCCGGATCGACGAAAATCTAACAACTTTTTCTTTAGGAGGGCATTCTAGGCAAAGGTGCCACTTGCCCCCGGATCCTGAAGAGGGTCTAGAACCCGACTCCCCCGCAGAGATTGACAGAGCAGAGTAGTCGGAGACTCCGACCGGACCATGGTGGGGGTCAAAGACCCACTCCTTTGTCGCCGAGACTCGTCTCCCCGTGTCCCAGTACGTCGACAACACACGACCCCGGTCTGGACCTGAGCCCGTGGGCCGGGGTCTCACACGGGACGGCGGGAGGTTTGGACACGGAGGTCTCGGACTTTGACCCGGGGGGAAGAGTCGGTTTTCGTTTGACTCAGTCTTCGCACTAATAAGTGAATACCTAATGTGTGCACCTTCCCGTAAGACTCTCGAAAGATGACTTTCACTCTTTAAAACGGTTTCATTGTAATTTTAGGTAAGCTAGTTGTAAAACACAAACGATTTTATAATAATTTGTATAAGAAAATCACTTGCGTCAGACTAACAGACAGAGGTAAAACCCCCCTAGGACCGACTCTTAACACACTACGACACTACGCTTTCAGACCAAGATTCAGACCGGTGCAGACACGCACCAAAACTACTGTAGTCACTACTATTTCAAAGTGTCTCCCGTCACCCTGGCTACCTCCACTAGGGGTGATGTAGGCGCTCCCGGAGCGATCTTGCACCGATCTTGCACCGATCTTGCACCGACACGTGAAAGGTGGAAGGGACTCCGCAGGCACGAACAAGAATACCCTGTGCGGGTGCGGACGTGTACACGTGAGCACATTTGCATGTGTCTATACGAGTTCGGGGCTTTGAAAAGTTCGTTTTCTAGAAAAGGCATACAAACCTTTATAAAAGGTCTCACAAAATTCACCCGTCCATACCTAAAATATCTGTACACTTGTATAATGTTACGTTTGTGAAGGGTCTTGACAAAAGTCTCTTACAGACGTTGAGTCTTCCAGGCACAGACAGAGACAGTAACAGTTTCGACAGTGGGAATAGACTCCCTGGGGACTAGGGAGATGTACAGACGTCCCACCGTGTACTTCCCACCCTTCCAGTGGTCGGAACAAGGAAACCCTCTTTGACTCCCCGGTACAACGAAGGCCGACTAGACTGGTGTCCGACCCTCTGGAGACACACATGACTTACAAAACCCAAGTGAGGACTAGATTCAGTCGGTAGCGTCCGTGGTGACTGTAGACTTGAGCCTTCGAGGACAAATGATCTGTTCACGAAATTGGTCGATTCTTTAATTTTCTGCGAACGAAGAACCTTCTTTTCGATACTGTTTGGACACGACGCGAAGCAACGAGTCTGCACAGACTGAGAAACGCTAGGACACCTGACATCGGGTGGTCCGAGGAGACAGGAACCCTAAGAGGTCCGTTCTGACGACCTCACCCAACGGTACGGGAGGAGGTCCCCTAGAAGGGTTAGGTCCCTAACTTGGGTCCAGAGGGCGTGACGTCCACCTAAGAAGTGGTAGACTCGGTGGTCCCTTCGGATATTTGGATACGTCGTATAATTTTTAGTCTCTGTAGTGACCCGGTTGGTTCCAGGTATATCAGTTTCGGTACCAAAAGGGTCATCAGTGCATACCTACAGTCTCAACCTGGTAGTTCTTCCGACACACGGTTTCTTAACTACGAAAACTTGACACCACAACCTCTTCTGAGAACTCTCAGGGAACCTGACGTTCCTCTAGGTTCGTCAGGTAAGATTTCCTCTAGTCAAGACCCACAAGTAACCTTCCTTACTACGATTTCGACTTAGAGGCTATGAAACCGGTGGACTACGTTTCCCGACTGAGTAACCTTTTCTGGGACTGCGACCCTTTCTAACTCCCGTCCTTCTCTTCCCTCGCTGTCTCCTACCCTAACAACCTACCGTAGTACCTGAGTTACCTGTACTCAGACTCGTTTGAGACCCTCTACCAGTTACTGTCCCTTCGGACCACAAGACGTCAGGTACCCCAGCGTCTCTCAGTCTATGTCGAATCGTTGAGTTGTCGGACTACATTCATTGTTCCCAACCTTCTAAAACCTCTTCCTTTACCGTTGGGTGAGGTCATGAGAACGGACCCTTTAGGGTACCTACCTCCTCCGACTGTCCGATGTCAAGTACCCGGTGTCTGAGTCTATACTGAACCGATGACTTGTGGCTGTTCACCTTCTAAGGTGACTAAAACGAAGCAAAATAGACAACAGACCCAAGAAGACGGAAGTTGAACCTCTACCTGTCTACCTCCGAACCTGCCTGTTCGTCTCCTACGGAACAGCCCCCCCTGCCCCACCCCCGACAGTGAGTTAGAGACTCAGGAAGACTCCTAGGACAGGTTGGCGGAAGGGTAGTCGCGAATGGGGAGTTCGAAAACACTTCTGTTTTTGTTTTTGTCTAATAAAAAGAATTTTTTTTTTTTTTCGTGGAAATGAAACTCTTTTATAGGAAAGACGTTTAGACAGGAAATCACCCGTCGGGTTCGGATCGAAGAATAGTGATACCTTTGCCTGAAAGGTTCGACGGATGGGCGAGGTGTGTGCGTGTGGACCTGGCCTCTCCACCCGACAAGAGACCTGCGGACCAAAAGCGGAAAACGGTTTCTTTGGGGACTTCACAGAAGAAACCCTATAGCTAGTGCTACAGTTGGAACTAGGGACCCCCTTACACAGACTGAACTTTGTAACGACTCTCTGACTTGTCTTCCGAAGGAGATAAAAGGGTCAAATTTTCACCGTCAGACCACCCGAGGTGGACACAATCCTGTGTTGTGCCGGAGTCCGGTTCCCAGTCCAAGTGACACCCCAGCCGTTTAGGTGCCAAGTCTCAGGAGGGGTGGGACGACTGGGGACCAGTGGGGTACTTCAGAGCGAACTCCGGCGGTCCCACCTGCCTGTCTGACGGAGGGGAGGGGACGGGACACGATGTTAATGAAAGGAAAGTTGGACACCAAAGGGACAAAGGTCCCCAGACAAATTTGGAGAGCAGGTACAACAGCTGGTACACTAAATTCGTTGTGCGTCGTACGAGGGAGGCATCGCGGGACGCGACGTCCGAAGTCGCCCGCCGGGCACAGTGGCACCCCGGAGAGGAGGGGTGGTCCGTACACCGTACCCTCGACGCACTACACCCGCACTCCGACCGGGTGGGGAAGTGCGGTCCTCCCGAGTGAGCCGGACTGACTGGGGCAGTCACAAAGGGCCACGGGGACAAACTCGCCGGGACTCGTGGGGCCCCGGCCCCTCCCCTCTCCGTCAAAGACGAGAGCCGAACCACTCCCGTCGGTCGTGGGGGTGGGAGGCTCGACCCCTTCCGCGTGCCTCCCTGGCGTCACTCACCAGGCCCGGACCCGACCGACCCGTCCCCCCCTAGGGGAGGAGAGAGGACACAGAGGGCCTGGACGCGGACCCAGACAGGACGGCCGGGACGAGGGTTCCCGAACAGGACCTTCCGTACACGCCGGTCAGGGGACCCCCACCGGGAGTCCCACCAACCCCCCGCAGCGGTCTCTGGTCGAGGGGACACCCTTGGGGAGGAACCGGCCACGCCCGTTGGGACTCCACAGACCCAGGTCGCCTTACCCCTGTCCCTCCCTGACCGGCACTCCTCCGGGGGACCCCACGAGTTGGGGTCCCGCCCCGGAGGGTCGGGCTCCCAGATCCCGCTAGGCGACTGAGGAGAACCTTTCTGGGTCTAGTCGTCCCCTTCCGAGGACCGGTCTTCCAGTTCTTGCGACGCACGACGGAAGTCACTGAAAGACGAACGGAAAGATCCGGCAAAGGAGGAGAGGGACCTCTGGACCAGAATGGAATGAGAAGACCACTATTATGCCTCCGAAATTTTATGCAGGTGGTTCGAGAATCCAGAGGAGGGAAGCTTTCTCCCTCGGATTAGAGGAAGGGGTTCACACCGGCCTGGGTCACTGAAGACTACTTACCCTATGTCGCCTCTGCCTCCACTGGAGACCACAGGGGACGGGAGCACGACTCAGGGAGCGGGTCCCCTTCAGTCGACGGTACACTCCTGGGGGGCGGTCGGGGACCTCCCCGGCGGCACCAGTCCCCGAGTCCGGAGGACGGTAGTCGCAAGAACCTTCGCCTAGGGGTCGAGGTCCCCGGAAGCCTCGCTCCCCCGCCGTGGGACTGGGACTCGGTCCTGGGGGCCGGGTCGACGAGGGTTGGGAGTCTGGACCACTCTCTATTTACAGACGAAGTGGCATTCCACGACTTAAACCCCTATTAAACAACGTTACCCTCTATTGTTTATGTTTATTGGTCTCAACTCTCAAGAACAATTCGTCGGGTCCCGACCGGACTTGGACCAAATTGGAAGGGGGTGGGGGTGCCCCTCCTCTAAGGAAGTAATAACAGAAAAGGTCCACTTCGTGCCTCCGTGCCTCTCCAACTCTTTGCGGCGGAAGTGCGTCGCCTACCGCCGCCCCGACCGCAACCCCGGGTTCAGAGAGGTAAAGGAATAGACTTTGGACGAACACTAGTGAGAGTAGAAAGGAATAGAAGTAAACGTAAAAAACCGGTACGGTACGCCGTACACCTTAGTGTGGGGCTCGTCCCAAACTTGGAGACGGGGCCGTCACCTTCCCGGTGGTCCTTTCAGCAGGATCGAAGGTGATGGCTACGCAATTAGGACACGGGCCGGTGCGGGTGGGGACGGAGGGGACCCTGCGTCCGGACGGAAGGCGACGGGCCGCTCGACCCCCGAGTGGAGACCCCTTCCGCAGACTCTGCCGGGAGGGCCCTTGGCGAGACATCCCGGGACCAGAGGGACGGGTAGGGTCGACCCGGAGCCACAATGGGAGAACTTCTGCGCTTTTCTCTTAGTCCCGACTCAGAACAGGTGTCCCGCCGAGGACTTTGGTCTCTTTACTCCCCCGACCACCGATTACCCCTCTCCCGCGGTTTAAGAGGTCCGGCCCCCACACTCGGACCGGAGGGGGGAGGGGCGGGACAGAAACTTCCCGGTGGAGGTCTGTCTAGGCAGGGGTTCACCCACAGTGGCGTCCTTTTTATCCGTCGTCGGACTATTCTTTGGTCGTCGGGAATGGACAGTCTGACAGACTTTTTGTTTTCCGTTGCTCCAGAGGGGTTCCCAGGTGGGACGGACAGAACCCTTCGCCCTCGACCTCCGGGGTGGGAGCGGGTGTCGGGGTGACACCGAAGGAAGGAAGGCGGGTCAGACAGAGCCCGCACAGGGCAGAGGGGGACTCTCAAAGTCACGAATTCGTAAATGGTGGCGTCGGCGGCGAAGACAAACAAGACGCACTAAATCACACAAATAGCGGCACGAAAGGTTTACGGAGGAGTGAGGTAGAGGCTCTAGTGGACCTGCGGGGTAATCTACCTAGTCTGCGACGTCGATGAGTCGGGAGGGACACGGTTGCCGGGCCGACGGAGCAAAGGAGTGTCACTCGGCAAGCTCCCCTACCTCAGAGGAAGGACCCTTCCCCCACAAGCACCTCCCCGGCCCCAGAACCCTAGGTGGGTCGCGGCACCGGACCTCCCCCGTCGGCCCCGGAAGACGACCCGAGTCGGACGTGGCAGAGCGGACGACTTTACCAGGGGTGTACCAGTCAAGTACGGCCCTCTCGATCTCACCAGGGAGCACGCAAGACCTTGAGAGTCTTTGGACCCCCACCTCCTCCCTCCGTCCCCCAGTGTCTCGTCCCCCTGTCTCCCTGTCCTTAACCCGCAGCCCTGAGCCCCCCTCCAAGTCCCTGCCCGGCGACCTGACGGACCCCCGGACCACACCTACAGGACACAACCCCTGTCTCCGGTGCTAGGGGAGGCGAAGGTGTGGCCGATCAGGATCACCACCAGAGGTCGGGGAGGGGTGTCCCATTGACGGAAGTCTCAGGTAGGTGGTCCTCTTGCCTGTGTCATTTCGCCAGTAACGACTCAGCGGTTCAAACTCACCACATAAATGCGTCGTCGTCATCGGTTTCAGATCCTCAGTACCGCACTGAAGGCTCTTTCCGACAGGGTCCGCCTTCCTTGTCGACCACGTGTCCCCATGTATACCCCAGTAGTGTCGGAGGTTGGCGTCGGACTGAGACACGGGCGGGGGGTCCCTCACTCCTCTGGGAGAAGATGGGACGTCTGTGCCACACACAACGACCACATTTACGGTTCTAGAAGTTTATGTACACACAGGTGCAACTGGACCTGAGGGCTCCTAGACCCCGGAACGAAATTTCGGTGTTCTAAGTAGCTCTTCAGCCTCAACCCCAGAGAGAGAGAGAGCACCCGACCTCCATGTCGTTACAGGTCAGGCGAGCGGCGACGTGGGACCGGAGGTGGCCCCGACTGCTACGAATAAGACCAAGACCGGGCTCCTCGTGGTCCACCCTGATCCACCCGTGGTCCGTGGTCGGTGGTCCACCCTGAGCTCCGGGGCGGGTCACAGACGGGGAAGGACGGCGACGGGCCCCTGGACTTTGACTTACAATCAACGAGTGAGCACAGACTGAGAAACGTTGCGGTACCTGACATCGGGGGTCCGAGGACACAGACAAGGGAAGAGGTCCCTTAGAAGAGCTAGGTCCCACTCTCGCACCAAGACAGCGTAGCGTCCGTCTGAGAAATGACAGACTCCGTGGTCCCTTCGGGCCCCTGGACTTACAGGGGTCAAGGACCTAGACTAAAGACTAGTGTCAGATCACCCGCCTCGAAAGCGACCTCACTTCTCCACCCCGTACCCTCACTCCCCCGACTCGGTCCGCCGGGTCCCTACCTGCCACCACCCGGGGTCGGGGGGAAAGGTTCCTCCGTTGAGGGAAAGGACCCAAAGGGTCCACCGAGTCACCATTTCTTCCGGGGATGGTCACGTCCCCAGCGTCTTCTGCTTCCAAGCTAGGGACCCAGTCCTTCTAGGGTACCTCACTCTTTACCGTTCGGTGAGGTAATGAGAACGGACCTTTTACGATGTCTCTGATCGGATCTCCCGACGTCAGGAACTCCAGGGTCTCAACTGCACTGGTTCGCTGACTTGTGTGTGTGTGTGTGCATGTGTGCCGAAGGGAGGAACTGCTGGAATACACAGACCTGGCCGGGACCCTTGTGCGCTAGAGCGGGACCCCGGGGACGCAGAACTAAGACCCCACCCACGAACTCGTCTCGAGACGGTCACTCTCAGAAGGCGTCTCCAAAACCTCAACCTTGACCCTTCTCCTCGAACCGCAACGCACCGCACGGGCACCTCCTTCTGCGGTTCACGCCCTCGAGAGTCTCGGTACGGGACGGGAGGGCCCAGACCCCCGTCTCCTCTGGGTGGACAAGTCTCCCTCCCCACGAGGACGGTCCCTTCCCACGAGCCCACCTCCACCCCTCCACACTCGCCCCCTCCGTGCATACACTTAAAGGTCACGGAAGACAGGACTCAAGGTGGGGCTCAGAAGAAGAACCCAGGACTCTCTGTAGGACCTCAGGAGTGTTATCTCAGCACCAAAAGTTCGACCCAATTTAACCCAAAGACGAGGTACGTTGGGTTTCCCAGGATTAGTTATTTTATAATTGTACATAAAGATGGTTGAGCTTGTCAAGTAGTCATCGGTATTTAATGGGGGACCTACACTACTCTGTAAACCGTGTTAAAATAACGTTAGTAAGTCTTAAAACTCGAGGTCTTACAATAATTAAAAGAAAGTGTAATACCGTTAATGAAATCCTTGCAATACTCGGAAGATAGACCCCTTAATAAAAGATTGTTACCGTAGTTTGGAGTAAAAGAGTCGTTAATAAACCTGTATTGAAGACAGAATTAACAGACGAGTGAGAACAACGAACACGGGGTCACGGGAGGGACAGAAAAAGAGAGGAACATGACCTCCGATACGGTACTAATAAGAAAAAAGGTCCCCCTGTCGAACACTATATGACAGACTCAGGGACTTTTATACCAGGCATGTGTTACCTTGATGTAAACAGACCCACACCTTAAACTCTAAACTTTAGGACAGAGAAACTTTGAAACGTCGATAACGGTTACTGTTCAATACTGGTTGGATCTGGCGTATAATTTTTCGTCTCTGTAATGAAACGGTTGTTTCCAACCCTATCAGTTCCGATACCAAAAAGGTCACCAGTACATACTTACACTCTCAACCTGATAATTCTTTCGACTCGCGGCCTCTTAACTACGAAAACTTGAGACCACAACCTCTTCTGAGAACTCTCAGGGAACCTGACGTTCCTCTAGGTTGGTCAGGTAAGATTTCCTCTAGTCAGGACTTACAAGTAACCTTTCTGACTACGACTTCGACTTTGAGGTTATGAAACCGGTGGATTACACTTCTTGACTGAACAACCTTTTCTGGGACTACGACCCTTTCTAACTTCCACCCTCCTCTTCCCCAACTGTCTCCTACTCTACCGACCTACCGTAGTGGCTGAGTTACCTGGACTCAGACTCATTCGAGGCCCTCAACCACTACCTGTCCCTCCGGACCGCACGACGTCAGGTACCCCGGTGTTTCTCAGTCTGTGCTGACTCGTCGATTTGACTCGACTTACCTACTGTCACTGGGCACCCTCGCCTGGAAAAAAGAACAATGTCCGTTAGATAAAAAGAAAATGAGACCTTAGAAGTTCCAGAAAGATTAGGGACCTCGGTGTGTAGAGTGTCCTACACACTTATATGTACTTTACGTGGTAAGAAGGTGCTTAAGGAAGAGGCATGCGGGCTCCCGACTTTCGAGTTCGGACAGAGTAGAGTTCTCCTTTAAAAGGAGAGAATAAAGAAAGTAATACAACGGGGAAAGAGGAGGGACCTGGGGAGACCTCACTATAACGAAGAGAACCTAGACTAACGGGTTGAGAGTTGACTTGAGAATTAGAGAGAGAGAGAAAAAAAATTTCTAAAAGAAACTACACCTGATAAAAATTTCAGAAATAATTTGAACAATGTTATAACGAAGAATAAAATAAAATAAAATAAAATAAAAAAAACGGTGGTCCGTACACTCTTGAATCGAGGGACTAGTCCCTAGTTTGACGGTGGGAGACGTAACCTTCCACTTCAGAATTGGTGACCTGGTGTTCCCTTCCGGGGGATTGAGAATGTTAAAGGTCGAGAGTGAAGAGAAATACGGGGTTCTCCGAAATTCCCGAAGCGGAGATTGAGTGGTCAAACCTAAAGTCGACACAATGGGTGGCTAAGAAACCTCGACGTCACAAAATCATTAGTACAAAAAATTAAAGTTACTAGGGAAAGAACAAGAAATTAGGGGGTAAATTTTTTAGTACGGGTCAAGGACAAGGTGTCTGTGCTATAGGAAACCTCCGAGAGCCGCCAACGATTAATCTTTAAAGTTTAAGAGGAGACAAAGGACGTGATTAGGACAAAGTAGCTCCTAATCAACTGGTGGCCCAGTACGACCTCTACGTTAAAGCTCCGAGACTGACGGGACGCTTGGTGAGAAAGATATCTATTCATATAGAAAATAGGGAGAGACTACTTCACCGGTCTTCACCAGGACCTTCGACGGTGTCACGAAAAGAGAGACTCGGCCCCCAACCGTTGAAAAAGACATTTATAAAAGTCGGAACGTCCGGGATATCGGGGACAGCGTCGACGAGTCGAGACGGCAACACCGTCCTTCGACGGGGCCTACCACACATTCCCCGTCACACCGACACAGTCTCTGAAACGGTCCGGACGGACACGCAAACCGGGCACCGAGCACCAGCCCCCTCGGCACCTGGGGAGGGGCCGGCGCACCTCATTAACAAGGATAGACGGGTAGGGCGGAAAGGTCGGACTCCAGGGACTACGGGCGGACACGGGCTCCCCGGTCGGTCGAGACGTCGGGAGACGGAGGGAGAGGGAGTGAAAGGTGCCGACGAAAGAGAAGGTCAAAGCAGGTGGTACAGGACCCCGAAACCCCCCAACCTCCGACGACAAGTTAGCGATTCATCACAGACTGAGAAACGTTGGGGTACCTGGCGCCGTACGGTCCGAGGGGCAGGAGGTGATAGAGATCCTCAAACGAGTTTAAGTACAGGTAAGTCAGCCACTAAGATAGATTGGTAGAGTAGGAGACAGTGGGGGAAGAGAAAAACAGAAGTTTAGAAAGGTCGTAGTCCCAGAAAGGGTCACTCAGTCGAGAAGCGTAGTCCACCGGTTTCATGACCCCGAAGTCGAAGTCGTAGCCAGGAAGGTCACTTATAAGTCCTAACTGAAGGAAGTCCTACCTGACCAACCTGGAGGAACGTCAGGTTCCCTCCGACTGAATGGCCCTTTGGTCTGGGTAAAGAGACTACAGACCCTACGGACGAGTTTGAAGAGAACAGTTGGGTCAAAGACGTAGTCCGACAGAGTGTGTATAACACCTAAAGTTTTTACAGAGTCTTCTAAACTAAGTGGGTAAGTAGGAAGGGACAAGGGACCACGACGACAAGTACAAAGAGAAAAATACGGTAAATGTACTCTGAACCCCGTCTTTTTCTGAATTCGGACCTTAAGGAAAATAGGGACGAAAACGTTTCATCGAAGTAACTCTGTATGAAACAGCGACCGGGAAAAGTTCCCACGTTGAGTCACTAAATAAAGTGATCCAACACGTTGGTAGTGGCACTTAGGCAAAGTCATCGAAAAATAGAAGGAGACTTTATTAAGAATTGTCACACAGAACACACACGTTCAGAAGTCTACACAATTCCTGATAAAACACAGATAGAGAAAACGAGGTAGCTACAGTGGTACCCAACCACTGTTGTCTTTCGGCAAGTCGGCGAGTCAGCACAGGCTGAGAAACGCTGGGGTACCTGACGTCGTGTGGTCCGAAGGGGCAGGAAGTGATAGAGAGTTTGAGTGTAGCCAGCTCAGTCACTGCGGTAGGTTGGTAAAGTAGGAGACAGCAGGGGAAGAGGACGGAAGTCAGAGAGGGTCAGAAAAGGTCACTCAGTCAAGAAACGCAGTTCACCGGTTTCATAACCTCGAAGTCAAGTCGCAGTCAGGAAGGTTACTTATAAGTCCTGACTAAAGGAAGTCCTACCTGACCAACCTAGAGGAACGTCAGGAAAAGATTTAGATTGAACATGTAGACCTTCCAGAATGAAGTTCATAATAACTTCTGATCGAACTTCCTAAAACTCGTAATGGAACGATTGTACACTTTACCTACGTTAACACGCCATCAACCTCGTAAGAAACCGCAACGGAAAGAAGCCCTAACCTTACTTTTGACCGGAAAAGGTCAGGACACCGGTGACGACTCAAAAGGTTTAAACGACCGTATAACTCACGTCGTGAAAGTGTCGTGGTAGAAAGTCCTAAAACTTTATCGAGTCGACCTTAAGGTAGTGGGGGTGACCAAAACAAGAAACATAATCATGGTGTTATACAAACATTGACAACGAAATTTATTTAGAAAGTCATAGACCACCCCTTTCAACAAGGAAATAGAAAGTTTAGAGGAAATTTTAATAGAGGACTCTCATAAAGTGCGACATAGAGTGTCGTTACGACGACTCAAAACAACAAAAAAAGTACTCCTGAAATCGACCCTAAACCTCTTCCTTTACCGTTGGGTGAGGTCATAAGAACGGACCTCTTAGGGTACCTACCTCCTCGGACCACCCGATGTCAGGGGCCCAGTGTTTCTCAGCCTGTGTTGACTCGCTGAAGGAAAGTGAAGTGAAATCGACCCTAACCCGGTTTATAAACCCTCTTGCCCGTACGTACATACGCTTCAGTAAAGTCAATACAGACTGAGGCACTGGGATACCTCTCATACAGGTACCTCAAGAGGTTCGCTCTTGTGACCTCACCCAACGGTCCGGGAGGAGGTCCCCTAGAAGGGGTAGGACCCCAGGGTGGGCACAGAGAATCAGACAACGTAACCGTCCCCCTAAGAAGTGGCGATCGCGGTGGACCCTTAGGACGAACCTGAAGGGTAGTTCTACCATGCGGGAAGGTGTATGACTGCCTTAATAAAAGAGCCATCCTGGATTCGAAAGAGAAGTAATGTTCATGACACACACACACACACTCGCACACACACTCCACACACACTCACATACACACTCTCACTCACACACTCACTCACACACACACTCACACACACACTCACACACACTCTCACACACACTCACTCTCACTCACACACACTCTCACACACACTCTCTCACACACACGCACGTGTGCACACACACTCACACTCACACACACTCTCACTCTCTCACACTCACACACACTCACACACACACACACACTCACACACACACACACAATGAGAGAGTCAGCCTAGACTAAGAAACGTTGGGGTACCTATCTCCTGGGGGGATTGGGTCCGAGGAGACAGGCACCCTAAGAGGTCTGTTCTTATGACCTCACCCAACGGTACGGGAGGAGGTCCCCTAGAAGGTCTGGGTCCTTAGTGTGGACCCAGAGGACGTGACGTCCGCATATGAAATGGCAGACTGGTGGTCTGTCCTTATGACCTATATAAAAACAACGTCGACAAAGATCCACAAATGAAAAAACCAAAAAATAGACAACGATAAAACTCACCTTAGAAAAAATGAAAATACCCGTGATTGATCAGTAACGATGAGATATCCTTTTGATCTCCGAAATTTTATAAGTAAATCTTAGACTGACCAAACGATTCGACAGTAATTAACGTCCAAAAAACTACGAAAAGAAACTTTTAGTGAACCCAAAAGACCCACAAAGAGACCCATTTCAACTCTCACAAAGATGGAGGAAAGGAAAGTAATATGGATAATCAATACAAAATAGTTCACTTTTCTCTTTTCAAAATCAACGAGTCAGCACAGACTGA
The DNA here is from genome assembly GCA_006410555.1 of Capra ibex. Classification (NCBI taxonomy): domain Eukaryota; kingdom Metazoa; phylum Chordata; class Mammalia; order Artiodactyla; family Bovidae; genus Capra; species Capra ibex. The sequence continues at coordinate 94,138,111 of SJYO01018757.1, forward strand.
GAAACCCTGGGGTATCGGTCTCCTGGAGGGGTCCGAGGAGACAGATACCTTAAGAGGTCCGTTCTTATGACGTCACCCATCGGTAAGGGAAGAGGTCCCCTAGAAGGACTGGGTCCCTAGTTTGGACCCAGAGGACATAACGTCCGTCTAAGAAATGGTAGACTCGGTGGTCCCTTGAAGGACAAAATAGTTTCATAGACGATGTTGAAGTCTTTTACCGTTCTATTGTCACACTTGCATCAACGGAACCAAACGTGGACGACAACCACCCTTACGCAGACGTGTAGGGACACTCCGTGACCAGGAGACCTCTCAGGAACAAAAGCTTCTGTGTGATATCCGAAACTTGTTGACGGAAGGTCCAGCAGATACCCACGCTCCCAACCCCCATGCCTTTACGAAGGGAAACCCTGGTAGGTACACTGATCACAGACTAGACTACCCCGAGGACAAGACTTTCGTAGGACTGACCACTACTAAGCTCGACTCGTGGGTGAGCAGCCCGGTAAACAACGACAATTATCACCAAAACTAGTCACCTCACTCTAAAGAAGGAAACGTGACACCCCTTCTTAGGGTTTCTTCTAGGGTTGCGGTACCCGTAGCAGTCGGGAGGACACCAATTCTGTAGCGGAGCCCGTGGTAGTGCTCGTCCTGGAGCACCGGTCGGGGCTTCGGGACAGAAGGTCGTGGGGCGAGGGCACAGGTCACGGGAGGACCGTCCGGCGACACGTCCGCGCGGAGGAAGATGGACCTACCGCACTACCTCGGAGAGTTCGGGCAGGAGGGGTGAGTCCACAGGGGAGGAGTCCGTCGGGTACGGTCGGGAGTCGTCCCAACCTCAGCGGGGGTCTCGTGGCCACAGGGCCCCTGTTTCGGGACGCGGCCGGTGCCTCGTTTGGGGGCTCCTCCTCTCCCCGCACCGTACAGGTCATTGTCGACTCCACCACGACACCAAGGGAGCGGCTGGACGACGAACGCGAATGTACAACAAGGTTCCGGTCGGTCCTGTGAAACAAAAATTGCCAGTCTTCGATAAATAGACTACGATCTCCCTTTAGACAATAAACTTTGGTAGACTTGGACCTTACTAAAATCAAGTCAAGTCAGCGAGTCAGTACGGGCTGAGAAACGCTGGGGTACTTAACGTCGTGCGGTCCGGAGGGACAGGTAGTGGTCGAGGGTCTCAAGTGAGTCTGAGTGTAGGTAGCTCAGGCACTACGGTAGGTCGGTAGAGTAGGAGCCAGCAGGGGAAGAGGAGGACGGGGGTTAGGGAGGGTCGTAGTCTCAGAAAAGGTTACTCAGTGGAGAAGTGTACTCCACCGGTTTCATGACCTCGGAGTCGAAATCGTAGTAAGGAAGGTTTCTTTAGGGTCCCAACTAGAGGAAGTCTTACCTGACCAACCTAGAGGAACGTCAGGTTCCCTGAGAGTTCTCAGAAGAGGTTGTTGTGTCAAGTTTTCGTAGTTAAGAAGTCGCGAGTCGGAAGAAGTGTCAGGTTGAGAGTGTAGGTATGTACTGGTGTCCTCTTTGGCATCGGAACTGATCTGTCTGGAATCAACCGTTTCATTACAGAGACGAAAACTTATATGATAGATCCAACCAGTATTGAAAAGAAGGTTCCTCATTCGCTTTAAAGTACCGACGTCAGTGGTAGACCTTACTAAACCTCCAAGGATATAATTTAAAATTGTAAAGGAACGTAACAATAAGAAGTAACACTATCAGACCTTAAAAATATTAAATATAAAGGGACCCTTTTAAAGGGTAAAGCACCCCTCGAGTCTTAAGAAATTGTATTTATAAACGTGTTAACCTGAGGACATCGGTGTTCAAGTCGTCGGTATCAAAGTTGGTCGAAGTCTAATCTTTATAAACCTTTTTTTTAAGGACGTTCAAGGTTTTTCGTATTGAACCTAAAGGCATCAGTGGTTGATATACGTATCGTAAATTACTTAATCCACAATGATCAATAGATCTCTACTAAATTTCGTATTTTTTTATCAGTTGTTTTCTACATGTATCCAATGCACGTTTAAGGGGTGGTAAGACATGTTCCCTGAGCTCATAGACACCTAAAACCACAGACCAGCCCCACGAGGGATCTTGGGTAGGGGATACCTATGGTTCCCTGTTGACAAATCATAGAACATTAAATACGTAAAACAAACAAAAGAATGAAAATCTTAATGTAAAAGGTCTCTAAATAGATAAAATAGTGTGTTTTGTTATCTTCAGTAGTATCATTAAATAACCTGGAAAAGGGACGAAAAATTTAAATCATTAGAAACAAAAAAGTAGGAACCAAAAAGAACCTAAACAGAACAAAAGAGAGGTTAAAGGTTAATGCACAACCATTGAATAAACCGAATGACCAGGACCCACTCCAAAGGGACCACCGAGTCACCATTTCTTAGACGGACGTTACGTCCTCTGGATCCAAACTAGGGACCCAACCCTTCTAGGGGATCTCTTCCCTTACCGATGAGTGAGATCATACGGACGGACCTCTTAAGGTACCTGACATACCAGGTACCCCAGCGTTTGTTAATCTGTACTGACTCACTGAAAGTGATGTATATGCAAACATTATACATATATATATTCGTACATATGTGTGAATATGTGTGAATGTACATAATACATATATGTACACATATGTACATACATTATGTATGTTCATATATAAGTATACCCAAAGGGACCACCGAGTCTACCATTTCTTAGGTGACGTTACGCCCCGTGGACCAAACTGGGGACCCAGTCCTTCTGAGGGGCCTCTTCCCGTACCGTTGGGTGAGGTCATAAGTGCGGACCTCTTAGGGTACCTGTCTCCTCGGACCTCCCGATGCCAGGTGCCCCAGTGTCTCTTAGCCTGTGCTGCCGTCACCGACTAGTGTCGCGCACGTGACCGTTTGCGGACCTCGACCCGACCAGGAAGCGCTTCGACTACGGGAGACTGAGGTGCATCCAGTGCGAGACGTGACCATAAGAGGAGGGTGTGAGAGGACACCGTGGGACGTAAAGTCTTCCTTCCAGTCCCCGGCGACTGAAGTCAGTGTGGTCTGGGCCAACGACTCAACGGACTACGGTCGACACTGACAAACTGTGAAACGTCTTCCCCCCCTTTTTTTTCGTTCAGGAAGTCCTCCTATATGTTGGAGAGGGATAGGGACTCTCTTCCCCCGGGTAAAGGACTCCGAGATCGGACGACATATAGGGAAAACGGACCGTTTTTATTATTTCGATAAGAAAAGATAAAGGAGGTCTGAGACAGAGGTACAAAGAGAAACCGGCGCAGCCACCTGTCCCTCGGTTTGAAAACCGTTGTACGGAGGGAGGGAGTGGGGGTGGGAGGAACCTTTGGTGTACAGACGAGAGACACCGACTCAGACAAAGACAAAACATCTTATGACGTAGACACGGTACCACATCTAAGGTGTACACTCACTGTAATGTAGTACGAATGAAAAGAGACACACTGAATGGAGTGAATCCTACCATTAACGATCCAGGTAGGTACATCGACGTTTACCGCGACGAAGTAAAAAATACCGCTCATAAGACAACGTATATTTGTGGTGCAGAAATAAGTGAGTAGACAGTCTGTAAATCCGACGAAGGAACAGAACCGACTACATTTATCACAACGACACACGTAGTCCCACGTACATAGAAGTAAAATTTGTCTAATAAACAAAAATTAACCTCCTGTCAATGAAATGTTGTAACACAACCGAAGACGGTGTGTAGTCGTACCTGGTCGGCACCCCTATGAGTGCAGCGGAGGGAGGACTTGGAGGGGGGCCGGAGGGTGGGGTAGGGTGGGGAGGTCCGACAGTGTCTCGCGACCGAAACGCGACAGACGGAGTCCGTCGTTCACGGGCGACCGGCAGATAAAGTGTACGCGACTGATACGCAACGGTGCGAAGAGGGAGTCGAACGGGGCGGAGAGGAAGGGGCGGGCATAGGCGTTCGGACGCGAAGAACACACATTCACCGATGCCCGAGAAAAGACTGGATTAGACTCCCATGAAAACAAAGGATACGACGACGACGACGAGTCAGCGCAGTCAGCACAGGCTGAGACACGCTGGGGTATCTGCCGTCGGGTGGTCCGAGGCGGCAGGGACCCCAAGAGGTCCGTTCTTGTGACCTCACCCAACGGTAAAGGAAGAGGTTACGTACTTTCCTTTTCACTTTCACTTCAGGGAATCAGCACAGGCTGAGAATCGCTGGGGTACCTGACGTCGGATGGTCCGAGGAGGCGGTACCCTAAAAGGTCCGTTCTCACGACCTCACCCCACGGTAACGGAAGAGGCTGACTATTCTATCAAAAGAAAATTAAGACAGTTCTAAAATTTAATAAAAAAAAAAGACTAGTTTGGAATTTATAAAACATAATACATCAGTTACAATAGTGAAAACAAAAGACAGACAAAATAAAAACTAGTAACTCATACCCATACAAAACAAATTCACCAATGTAAAGAAAAAATAACCTCATTTTAAGTGTATTGTATTTCACTTGGCAATTGTTAAAATTCACATATTAAGTCAAGATCATTACTAAAAATCGACACGTAAATACCTAATAAGTGTAACAGATAAACGGAATATAGTCGTCAAAGAAATGTGAGAATTTTTGGTAATTCCTGGGGTTTCTCGAAACCAAATACACTCGTCATAGATAACTATGACATTAGTTTTATTTTTTGACCCTTTTAAACTTTTATACTTAATGAAGGGAATTTTTAGTGTCATTATTTAAATCGTGTACAATTGTATTGTAACAAAATTACTTTGTACAAAAATTTTCTTTCTTTTATTCATTTTTGTCATAATAAAATGTAAAAACACTTAGAGAACCAAAACTTGAATCCTTCTGTCTATCTAGGAGTGTATACTAAGGCGTAAGTCAGACACGACTATCTAACAAACAAAAGGTAAAACTTCTTTTGGACCGAAGGTTGGTGTCCATACACTAACCTTCTCCCTCTCTATAATATTGTCAAAAGAGTTTATTAACACCCATAAGAAGAAACCGTTCGCCACCACAAAATTTCCAATCACCGTAACACGTTGGATTTCGGAATACTTACTGGAAAAGACAGTGTAATTTGGGATAAACAGATAAAACGTAAGATTGGCCTAGTAAATCGGGAAATACTAAAACATTATAATACGTAACCAGTAAACCTTTTACTGAACTCAATACGTATATAAGGTTTACAACTGTGTAACGTAATATGTAATAGTTTTTTAGGATAAACAATCGGATTGGTTTCTTCACTTTGTGAACGTTTGACTTTTGACCTTTTGTGACGACTTTATTTGATTTTCACTGGGTAGACATTTACCTTTCTCTCGGTGTACGTACCTAATCCTCTTATATGACAAGTCTACAGTCGCGACGGATTTCGTTAGATGTCTACGTCGCGTTGGTGTTGTCTTTAGGGTTACTTATGAAAAACACACACACCTTCACTCTTTTTTAGTGGAACGTTAAGTATACCTTAGATGTAAGTTTATCGTTTTTTACTACAACCCTTGTTTTCTTGTTTCACCATCCAGAACGTGAAGGACTGAAGTTTTGGATAATGTTTCGATGTCATTAACTTTGTCGTACCATGTCCGTGTTTCTCTCTGTCTGTCTAGCTACGTTTTCTGTTCTCCAGGGTCTTTACTTCGCTAGAAGTTGTCTCCACCGTTCTAGTGGGTTTACCCTGTTCTTTTTAAGAAGATTTACCTACTACAACTCTTACAGGTGTACGTTTTCTTACTTCCATCTGGGGAGTCAAGTCAAGTCAAGTCAACGAGTAACGTAGGTTGAGAAACGTTGGGGTACCTGTTATCGTACGGTCCGGAGGAACAGGTAGTGGTTGAGGACCTCAGATAAGTTTGAGTAGAGGTACCTCAACCACTACGGTAGGTTGGTAAAGTAGGAGACAACAGGGGAAGAGGAGGAAGGGAGTCAGAAAGGGTCGTAGTCCCAGAAAAGTTTACTCAGTCGAGAAGAGTAGTCCACCGGTTTCATAACCTCAAAGCCGAAGTTGTAGTTAGGAAGGTCACTTGTGAGTGACTAGAGGAAATCCTGACCAACCTAGAGGAACGTCAGGTTCCCTAAGAGTTTTCAGAAAAGGTTGTGGTGTCAAGTTTTCGTAGTTAAGAAGTCACGAGTCGAAAACAATATCAGGTTGAGAGTGTAGGTATGTACTGGTGATCTTTTTGGTATCGGAACTGATCTACCTGGAAACAACCGTTTCATTACAGAGACGAAAAATTATACGACAGATCCAACCAGTATTGAAAGGAAGATTCCTAATCCGCAGAAAATTAAAGTACCGACGTCAGTGGTAAACGTTACTAAAACCTCGGGGATTTTTATTTCAGACTGTGACAAAGGCGTAGATAAAGGGTACTTCACTACCCTGGTCTACGGTACTAGAAGCAAAAGACTTACAACTCGGAATTCGGTTGAAAAAGTGAGAGGAGAAAGTGAAAGTAATTCTCCGATAAATCAAGAAACGAAAGACGGTATTCCCACCACAGTAGACGTATAGACTCCAATAACTATAAAGAGGGCCGTTAGAACTAAGGTCGAACACGGGAGAGGTCGGGTCGCAAAGAGTACTACATGAGACGTATATTCAATTTATTCATCTCACTGTTATATGTCGGAACTACATGAGGAAAAGGATAAACCTTAGTCAGACAACAAGGTACAGGTCAAGATTGACAACGAAGGACTGGACGNGTTTTCTGTTCTCCAGGGTCTTTACTTCGCTAGAAGTTGTCTCCACCGTTCTAGTGGGTTTACCCTGTTCTTTTTAAGAAGATTTACCTACTACAACTCTTACAGGTGTACGTTTTCTTACTTCCATCTGGGGAGTCAAGTCAAGTCAAGTCAACGAGTAACGTAGGTTGAGAAACGTTGGGGTACCTGTTATCGTACGGTCCGGAGGAACAGGTAGTGGTTGAGGACCTCAGATAAGTTTGAGTAGAGGTACCTCAACCACTACGGTAGGTTGGTAAAGTAGGAGACAACAGGGGAAGAGGAGGAAGGGAGTCAGAAAGGGTCGTAGTCCCAGAAAAGTTTACTCAGTCGAGAAGAGTAGTCCACCGGTTTCATAACCTCAAAGCCGAAGTTGTAGTTAGGAAGGCCACTTGTGAGTGACTAGAGGAAATCCTGACCAACCTAGAGGAACGTCAGGTTCCCTAAGAGTTTTCAGAAAAGGTTGTGGTGTCAAGTTTTCGTAGTTAAGAAGTCACGAGTCGAAAGCAATATCAGGTTGAGAGTGTAGGTATGTACTGGTGATCTTTTTTGTATCGGAACTGATCTACCTGGAAACAACCGTTTCATTACAGAGACGAAAAATTATACGACAGATCCAACCAGTATTGAAAGGAAGATTCCTAATCCGCAGAAAATTAAAGTACCGACGTCAGTGGTAAACGTTACTAAAACCTCGGGGATTTTTATTTCAGACTGTGACAAAGGCGTAGATAAAGGGTACTTCACTACCCTGGTCTACGGTACTAGAAGCAAAAGACTTACAACTCGGAATTCGGTTGAAAAAGTGAGAGGAGAAAGTGAAAGTAATTCTCCGATAAATCAAGAAACGAAAGACGGTATTCCCACCACAGTAGACGTATAGACTCCAATAACTATAAAGAGGGCCGTTAGAACTAAGGTCGAACACGGGAGAGGTCGGGTCGCAAAGAGTACTACATGAGACGTATATTCAATTTATTCATCTCACTGTTATATGTCGGAACTACATGAGGAAAAGGATAAACCTTAGTCAGACAACAAGGTACAGGTCAAGATTGACAACGAAGGACTGGACGTATATCCAAAGAGTTGTCCGTCCAGTCCACCAGACCCTAAGGGTAGAGAAAGTCTTAAAAGGTGTCAAATAACACTAGGTGTGTCAGTTTCCGAAACCGTATCAGTTATTTCGTCTTTCTCTACAAAAAGACCTTGAGAGAACGAAAAAGCTACTAAGTCGTCTACAACCGTTAAACTAGAGACCAAGGAGACGGAAAAGATTTTGGTCGAACTTGTAGTCCCTCAAGTGCCAAGTGCATAACGACCTCGGACCGAACCTCTTACAACTCGTAATTAAATGATCGTACACTCTACTCATGTTAACACGCCATCAAACTCGTAAGAAAACGTAACGGAAAGAAACCCTAACCTTACTTTTGACTGGAAAAGGTCAGGACACCGGTGACGACTCAAAAGGTGTAAACGACCGTATAACTCACGTCGTGAAAGTGTCGTAGTAGAAAATCCTGAACTTTGTCGAGTTGACCTTAAGGTAGTGGAGGTGATCGAAACAAGCATCACTACGAAAGATTCCGGGTGAACTGAAGTGTAAGGTTCTACAGACCGAGATCTACTCACTAGTGTGGTAGCACTAATAGATCCAGTACTTCTAGAAAAAACATGTCAAGAAGACACATAAGAACGGTGAAGAATAAATATAGAAGACGAAGACAATCCATGTCTGGTAAAGACAGGAAATAGCTCCGATACTTTACAAGGGAACCATAGAGATTAAAAGAACTTCTCTAGAGATCAGAAAGGGTAAGACGAGAAAAGGAGATAAGGAAACGTAAGTAGTGACTCCTACCGAAAAAAAATTAGAGAGGACCGATAAGAAACCTTGAGACGTAAGTGTACGAATATAGAAAGGAAAAGAGGAAACGAAAAACGAAGAGAAGAAAAGTGTCGATAAACATTCCGGAGGGGTCTGTCGGTAAAAAGAAAAAAACGTAAAGAGAAAGAACCCTTACCAGAACTAGGGACAGAGGACATGTTACAGTACTTGGAGACAGGTATCAAGTAGTCCGTGAGACAGATAGCCTAGATCAGGGAATTTAGATAAAGAGTGAAGGTAACATATTAACATTCCCTAAACTAAATCCGGTATGGACTCACCAGATCACCAAAAGGGGTGAAAGAAGTTAAATTCAGACTTAAACCATTATTCCTCAAGTACTAGACTCGGTGTCAGTCGAGGGCCAGAACAAAAACGACTGATATATCTCGTAGAGGCAGAAACTGACGTTTCCTATATTGGTTAGACTATAGTCACAACTGGTAGACCACTACAGGTACACATCTCGGAAGAGAACACAACAACCTTCTCCCACAAACGATACTGGTCACGTAAAAGAACCGCCTATAGATAATCGGAACGGGACGCAGTAAGGCGTAAGGTTCCGGTTTAAACGGACAATGAGGTCCACAAAGAACTGAAGGATGAAAACGTAAGGTCAGGGGATACTACTTTTCCTGTCGAAGAAAACCCACAATCAAGATTTTCCAGAACATCCAGAAGTATCTTGACAAGTTGAAGTCGAAGAAGTCGTAATGACCAGTCCCATATCTAGACCTAATGACACTATAACTTACCAAACGGAACCTTTGCTTGTCTCTAGTAAGACAGTAAAAACTTTGCCGTAGGTTCATGACGTAAAACCTGGGAAAGCAACTGATACTCCCGATGAGGTAAAGAAGATTCCCTTAGAAAGGGTGTCATCATCTATATTACCAGTAGACTCAATTTAAGTGGGTAAGGTCAGGTAAAATCAAGTGACTAAGGATTTTACAGATGTAAGTAAGAACGGTAGAGGACAAACTGGTCAAGGGTAAACGGAACTAAGTACCTAGATTGTAAGGTCCAAGGATACGTTATAACGAGAAGTCTCGTAGCCTGGAACGAAGACAGTGGTCAGTGTGGGAATAAAATGTTGTACATGTTTTTAATTGAGTTTTTCCTAGTTTTTGGATCTGTATTATGGATTTTGATGTTTTGAGCATCTTCTTCTATATCCCCTTTTCTAAATATTGTAACTTGAACCGTCACTAAATAACCTCTACTGTAGTTTTCGTGTCCGTTGGTCCTTGTTTTCGTTTTGATCTGTTTACCCTGACGTAGTTCGTATACGAGATAACATGTAGTTGCTTGCGTCAGCTGTTTCACTTTTTCATCACATACCTTACTCTCTGCTATAAACGTTTAGTATACAGAATGTTCCCGAATCGTATACCTTATATATTCTTGAGGGTGTGAAATTGTTGTTGTCTTTAGTCTAGTAGGGCAAAACATCCTTATAAAACACAGTCCAGAATCAACGAGGTACGTCCTAGAAGTAACGACACACACCCGCAGAGAGATCAACACCACACCCGAGTCCTCGCACACGCGAGGGATCAACACCGCACACCCGAGTCCCCGCACACGCGAGAGATCAACGCCACACACCCGAGTCCTCACACATCCGCAGAAAGGTCAACACCGCACACCCGAGTCCTCGCACACCCGAGCGATCCACACCACACCCGAGTCCTCGCACACACGAGATCAACACAACACCCGAGTCCTCGCACACGAGAAATCAATAACATACCTAAGTCCTCGTACACACGAGAGATCAACACCACACTCGAGTCCTCACACACGCGAGAGATCAACACCACGCACCCGAGTCAAGGGGTTGGTCTCTAACTTGGAAACAGGGAGGCTGACCTTCTACTTAAGAATCGGTTACCTGGTGGTCCCTTCAGGGTTTAGTAGGTCAAAATTTTTACCTGATGAGTAAAAACTCTCAAACTATAACTGTAAGGTTGATTTTAAAAATGAATTTTAATAATGATGAGCTTTTGACGTTATATGTCACCTTGATATACACTGAAACAAGATATAAATGTTCAGGGGACATTTACACAATGGTGTGAAGAAATTTTTTATTTTTGGTTTTGTTTTGTTTATCTCCTGAGTGTATCTGTAAAGATGTTTCTACTATATGCTTACACTCGTCCGTATACTTTTCTAAAGGTTATGGTAATTGGTAGTCTCTGTACGTCTCGTTTCGGTGTCACTCTATGGTCGAGCGTGAGGAATCCTACCGAGGATAAATTTTTCGATGCCGTTATCGTCCCATTTTCACAACCACTCCTCTATACACCTCGTTAATCTCGGGACACATGACACCCACCCTGACATCTTACCACTGGATTGATACTCCTAGTCATACCTTACAGATTTTTTTTTAATTTTTATCTTGACAGTATACTAGATCTTTAAAGTGAAGACCCAGTCAAGTTAAGTCAAGTCAACGAGTCGACACAGGCTGAGAAACACTGGGGTACCTGTCGTCGTGAAGATCCATATTTGGGTTTTATTAACTTTCGTCCCAGAGTTTCTCTATAAACGTGTGAGTATAAGTCTCGCCGTAATAAGTGCCACCGGTTCTCCACCTCCGTTGGATTTAAAGGTAACTACCGACTTACCTATTTGTTTCACACCAGGTATGCATACCACCTCGTAAAAGTGGGGGTCTTACTTCCTTTAAAACGGTGTATGCTGTTGTACCCACGGAGAGTTCCCGGAGTAGGATTCACTCCACTCGGTCAGTGTCTGTCTGCGTATGAGATACTACGGTGATTATACTTACTACTTTTCATCGGGTTAAGTATCCTCGTCTTATCTTACTTACTGATAATAATCCCCGACCCCCCCTCCCCCTCTACAATAAATTAAAGATACCTTCAAAGTCTAAACGTTCTAACCTTCCAAGACCTCCAGACAAAGTCCTACTATACTGAGACGAATGACGGTAACTGAAAATGTGAGTTTTGGTCAATTCTACCATTTGAACTACTCAAAGGTCTCTTTACAACAAAACCGGTACGGTGCACCGGGTACCCGAAAATCAAGGGACTGTTTCATGGTTTGGGGACGGGGTACGTCGCTCTTGGTCTCGGGATCGGCGGCCCGGTGACCCCTTCGCCCCGAACGTCCGTAAGGTCCTCAACGGGACCGGGGGGTCGTCCTTTCCTCGGCTCGACCCCGAAGTCGAGTCCGTCGGAGAGGGTCTCCGGACACGAGTCTTAGAGGTGTGGAGATGGACCTTCCTACACACCCTGGGTGTCTCCGGCCCCTCCTTCCCCACTTGCAAGCTCCGGTCCCCTTGTGACGCCAACTCAGTCCGTCCCTCCTCGTACGGACCCCTCCCCCGGAACAAGTCAAGTCCCATTCTGGGACCCCGGGCGACCCGGCTAGCCTCGCCCCCACTCCCCCGGACCCGGAGTATAGACACCCGTCTCTCCCGTTCCCCTAGGGCATCCTGTTCGGGACCTCGCAGATTCGAGCGTCCCTGACCCTGCGTGTGAAACCCTGACCTCAGGGTCGAAGACCGAGTAACGAGGTAGTACCTCTCCCAGGATAGAGAAGAACCCGGGGGGTCGATCCGCGACCCCGAGCTCAGAGTCCCGACACCCCCCTCACTTTACCGTCCGACACACACTTCCTCGGTCGGGGGACGACCCTCCCCATCCGTGTGTCTGTACCGACGAGGGTGAGACCGGAACCTTCTAAAAAAAGGGCCTCGCACCAGGAGGAGGTGTCTAGACTCGTGGGACGGGCGTGTACTGTCGGTTACACCCCGAAGACGACCACATTGTTACCCGTTTTGTCGGAAGTTAATGAGTGCACGTAAAGGTAAGTCTTGCGCACCAACGATATCGTTTCAAGTCTCTGGGTCTGAACCCACGTCCCTGCAGTCGGAGGGGTTCAGGTTCTTATTGGCGAGACGACAGACGTCTGGGTACCCCCGGTCTCGACTGGGTTCTCAGAGCTGACGTCCGTGCGCGTCTCTGACCTACTCTTCCCCAAGGGTTCGCGACCCAAAGTCTTGGTGCCGTCGGAGAGGAGGGTCGACGGAGGGGTCTAGCCCGGGAGTCACGACTTAGAAAGACCTACTAAGGTGGTCGGGCCCGTCTGTCCGGGGTCTCACTTACACAAGTTATGTAAAAAGAATTTTTCCTCCTCAGTTTTCTATTTCCAAGTAAAGACAGAAACTGGAGTCTCTGCACGTCTGATTTCTTATTAAGATTGTTGTATTTCCGTCTCAGACTTTCTTAATTTTCGTCCTAACTAGGAAAGCCTTAGTGACCAATTCTTACTTTCGGGGTCTACTGGTGATAGTTGTGTATATTAAAAAAAAAAGGTCTTTACTTTCTTGCGTTCTTTATTCGTATTTTCAGTTTTTCGTATTTTGTTTGTATATCGTCTAGTTTGTATGAGTCAGTCCAGTATTTGTTTATTTTTCCGTATTCCAGAAATGATTTCCTTTTTGGTAAGAGTTTAACTCAAATTTTTATAAGTGAGTGCGTAGGTGGGTCGGTAGGTACTTAGAATTTCACCTAGGACTTCGTCGGACCACTGGGTCGAGGTCGGGGTGAGACAGAGTGAGTCTCCCTCAGAACTAACGGGTTCTTGGGTCGTCTTCCGTGTGAATAGGAACGACCATTGTACTTAGGTAGGTAGGTGGTTGGTAGTAGGTAAGTGGTTGGTAGTAGGTAGGTGGTTGGTAGTAGGTAGGTAGGTAAGTCAGTAAATAATAATTTGAGAAGAACTCGTAGGAAGACACAATCCGAGGTCCTAAGTCTCTCTCGAGACGCCACCAAGAATGGGACTTCAGAAAGTCCCGTATGAACCACTTCTGGTTAGACATTTGTCTGTATGACTGTTCACTCCAACCACAGCATCCCAGTCTACTTCCCGTACAGACGACCCCTTAGCCCTCTCGAAGGGTCTTCTCCACTTAACACATGTGACCCGGATTCTCTACGGACTCACGACCAGCCCCTCCTTTCCCCGACCCTTTGCCCGGAGGACTAGGCTTCCTTCTCTTGTGTGTCTCAACCGTACCTTACGTCTTCCTAGGACTTCCCCCCCGTCCTTCAATCGTCTTCTGTCCCGACTTCTGCAACCCTATTTCCCGGTACTGGACCCCAACAACCAAAGTCTGACTCACCGAACCCGAGACATGACACCCGTCACCCTTCGAGACTTCAGAAATTTACGGCTCGCCAGACTAGTGTAAACGGAAAATATTTAGAATGAACCTCCTACCGTCACACCTCCCACCGGATCCTCTCTCTACTATCCGGACCCAGGACCGTACTATCACTCTCAGGGTTTAGGGGTCGCTCGACCTCTCTCGGACACTTGTCCACCCAGTCCAACAACAGTACCTTTGTGTTCTACAAGGGGAAGGATACACTCACCCACCGGTACGTCGTCGGGTCGTCAGTGGGACCCAAATGCCTGTACTCCCGTCTCGACCTCACGGATTTACTTTAACGGTGACTCTGCATACAGCGGTCAGAGCAGACCGACGGTGAAACGGGTCTCTTCCGGTAACACAGTCCCTACTCACCTCTACCTCGTCGGGAAATGTAGGACTCCCGCCCCACCCCTCCGTGGCTCAAGTAATTCCGACGAATCCAGTTAATGTGATTACCCTGTTCACTGGAGTGTCTTCAGACGTTACGTCGTCACTGAACTGTCGTCTTTACACACTCCCTAACTCTCGTTCTCAGAGTCGAGGTCTTGTCCTCCTGGGGAAAGTCTCTTGGATAATGTGGGAGTAAGCTACCCACTTTACTACCATTTGTTGTTGTGTTAGCAGTATCAATACTACCGCAACTCCTGTCACTACCACCACTACCACCACCACCACTACCACTACCACCACTACCACCACCACCACCACTACAACTGCCATTACTACCGCTGCTACTACCGCCACTACCACCACCACCGCTACAACTGTTGTCACTACCACTACTACTAACATTACCACCACTACTACTACCATCACCACTACTGTCACTACCACTACTACCACCAGTACTACCACGACTACTACTACAACTACTGTCACTACTCCCACTACTACCACCACCACTACTACTTCTGGCACAACAACCACCACTACTCCTACTACTACCACCACTACTACAACTACTACCCCTACCACCACCACTTCAACTACTGTGACCACTAGTACTACTACCACTACTACCACCATTACCACCACTACTGCTACCACCACCACTACCACCACTACCACAATTACCATTACTACCACTACCACCACCACCACTACAACTACCATTACTACCGCTGCTACTACCGCCACTACCGCCACTACCGCCACTACCACCACTACTACCACCACTACTACCACAACTACCACCACTACCACCACTACCACCACCACCGTTACAACTGTTGTCACTACCACTACTACTAACATTACCACCACTACTACTACCATCACCACTACTGTCACTACCACCACTACCACCACTACCACCACTGTCACTACGACTACTACCACCAGTACTACCACGACTACTACTACAACTACTGTCACTACTCCCACTACTACCACCACCACTACTACTTCTGGCACAACAACCACCACTACTCCTACTACTACCACCACTACTACAACTACTACCCCTACCACCACCACTTCAACTACTGTGACCACTAGTACTACTACCACTACTACCACCATTACCACCACCACTGCTACCACCACCACCACCACCACTACCACAATTACCATTACTACCACTACTACCACCACTACCACCACTACTGCAACTACCACTACCACCACCACTACTACTACTTCTGTCACTACTGCCACTACTACCACCACTACCACCACCACTCCTACTACCACAACTACCACTGTTACCACCACCACTACCACCACTACCACCACTATCACTACCACCACTACTACCACCACTACCACCACTATCACTACCACCACTACTACCACCACCACCACTACTACCACCACTACCACCACCAGTACTACCACCACTACTACTGCCACGACTACTCCTACTACTACCACCACTACTACGACTACTACCCCTACCACCACCACTTCAACTACTGTCACCACTGGTACTACTACCACTACTACCACCACTACCACCACTATCACTACCACCACTACTACCACCACCACCACTACTACCACCACTACTACCACCACCACCACTACTACCACCACTACTACCACCACTACCACCACTGTCACTACCACTACTACCACTACTACCACTACTACCACCACCACCACCACTACTACCACCACCACCACCACTACCACCACTACCACCACCACTACCACTACCACCACTACTACCACCACTACCACCACTACCACCACCACTACCACCACTACCACCACCACCACCACTACTACCACCACCACCACCACTACCACCACCACTACCACCACTATCACTACCACCACTACTACCACCACTACCACCACTACCACCACCACTACCACCACTACCACCACCACTACCACTACTACCACCACCACCACCACTACTACCACCACCACTACCACCACCACTACCACCACCACCACTACTACCACCACTACCACCACTACCACCACCACTACCACCACTACCACCACCACTACCACTACTACCACCACCACCACCACTACCACCAC
>SJYO01018757.1:94154515-94276162 GCA_006410555.1 Capra ibex
CCACTACTACCACCACTACCACCACTATCACTACCACCACTACTACCACCACTACCACCACTATCACTACCACCACTACTACCACCACCACCACTACTACCACCACTACCACCACCACTACCACCACTGTCACTACCACTACTACCACTACTACCACCACCAGTACTACCACCACTACTACTGCCACGACTACTCCTACTACTACCACCACTACCACCACTATCACTACCACCACTACTACCACCACCACCACTACTACCACCACTACCACCACCAGTACTACCACCACTACTACTGTCACGACTACTCCTACTACTACCACCACCACTACAACTACTACCCCTACCACCACCACTTCAACTACTGTCACCACTGGTACTACTACCACTACTACCACCACTACCACCACTACTGCTACCATCACCACTACCACCACTACCACCACTACTTCAACTACTGTCACTAACGGCCCTCGGTCGTACTCATTGAGACGGGCACCGTTTCCAGTACTCCTTCCTCCGAACCGTATGCGTTTCCGCACTAGTTCGGAGTCCTTTGGGGGACAAGGGCTCGTAGATGGGGGTTTTGGTCTCAGACAAAATACGAGAGGGGGTATTGGCAAAGAGAGCCTCTTCCTCATTTGCACGCCGAGGTTCCGTTATTTTTAAGGACCCGCACTGCTCTCACAAAGTCGAAGGCCTGAGGAGACTTCCAATAGATCGGGCGGACATATCCAAGCAGGCCGGTGGACACTAACAAATGTCGGAGGGTTGGACTCTCCGTGCTCTACAAAATCTGAATGATTTCCGTTTAAGAAAACCCCTCAACCTTTAATAATCATATCACCCAACCAATCCTTAATATAACCACTTCCCAAGAAGTAAACAACACAGTTATTAACGACGATTAAGGGACGAGACCCACCCTGTTCCTACAAAGTCCAGTTTGGAGAGACGACTGTCTGGTCGAACACACTGTCCTAATAGGTATGACGACGGAGATCCG
The DNA here is from genome assembly GCA_006410555.1 of Capra ibex. Taxonomy (NCBI): domain Eukaryota; kingdom Metazoa; phylum Chordata; class Mammalia; order Artiodactyla; family Bovidae; genus Capra; species Capra ibex. The sequence goes on from SJYO01018757.1 coordinate 94,155,521, forward strand.
TGTACTAACAAATGATGGAGAGTCGGTATTTGTCGTGTCTCTCAAACCCTCATAAAATTTCAGAATTAATCGTATCCCGAAAAGAGTAACAACTCAGTTACTAACGGCGGTCCGGAGGTATAGGAATCCGTGGACCCTTATACAATTAGTCACATAAACCTTATATCTTTTCCTTTGTGTCATCAAAAACTACAATCGTTATGATCTGAAAAACTCAATTACCTAAAAGAGAAAACATTATCTAGTGACATGAAACAATATTTAATGACACAGGAACGACACATTTTTCCATTGAAATAGTATAGAATTCTGATTTATCTAGAATTCCCCTTGTAACCACTATCCTAAAAGTAAACAACCCGACTACAAACGACGATTTAGAGGTACAAGGGACGGGAATATTACTTATATTGATTGTATATCCTCTTTATTCATAATTGGAAATTCGTATATCCTCTTTATTCATAATTGGAAATTCTAGTTAGTACAATTGGAACCCAATTTATTTAAGGAAAGAACTAACATTGAGTGATGTGGGAGTGGGATATCCTTACATTGAAATGAACTTCCCACCACAGACCAGATTCTCTTTTGTGGGAACCTTTTTTATTCAAAAACCAATAGTCTTTCTTTCCTAGTATTTTAGGGATTCTTGAAAAATACACTTCGTGGACTAAAACTATTTCCAGTCCTGACGACTGGTGGGGGGGAGTGACACTGAGACATAAGTAGGGATACACATTGTTTTCCATATATTCGATTGGGTTTTTATTTCTTTAGCCTAGTCAAAGGCGTTCTGACTAAGGGGGTACAGCGAAGAAAGAACGAGGGCAAAGAGACGGACTTAAGGGTAGACCTAAGTCGGAGGAAAAGAGGTGATGTGATAGAGGATGATGTGATAGGCAAAGATTAGAGAGAGTTATAGACACTAATTTATACATAAAAAGGTTTCTGCGGTTGAGGCAGGGGTGGAAGATTAAGGGACCTAGGTGGCCCCGACCTGGGGCCGTTCACTACCACTACTACCACCAATACCACTACCACTACTACTACAGTTACTACAACTACAGTTACTACCACTACTACCACCACAACTACCATTACTACCACCACTACCACTACCACTACTACCACCATACCACCACTACAACTACAGTTACTACCACTACTACTACCACCACAACTGTCATTACTACCACCACTACTACCACTACTACCACCACTACCACTCCTACCACCACCACGACCACCACTACAACTACAGTTACTACCACTACTACCACCACAACTACCATTATCACCACCACTACTACCACTACCACTACTAGCACCACTATTACAACTGTTGTCACTACCACTACTACGACTACCACAATTACCATTGTTACCACCACTACTACCACCACTACCACCACTACTTCAACCACTGTCACTACCACTACTACTACCACCACCACCACTACCACCACCACTACTACTTCTGACACTACTGTCACTACTCCCACTACTACCATCACCACTACTACTTCTGCCACTACTACCACGACTACTCCTACTACTACCACCACAACTACCATTACTACCACCACTACCACCACCACCACTACTACTTCTGCCACCACTACCCCTACCACCACCACTTCAACTACTGTGACCACTAGTACTACTACCACTACTACCACCACTACCACCACTACTGCTACCATTACCACTACCACCACTACCACCACTACTTCAACCACTGTCACTACCACTACTCCCACCAATACCACTACTACTACCACCACTACAACTACAGTTACTACCACTACGGTCACTACCACTACTACTACTACCACAACCACCACTACTACCACTACTACCACCACTACCACCACAACTACCATTACTACCACCACTACTACCACCACTACCATTACTACCACCACTACTACCACCACTACAGTCACTACCACCACTACTACCACCACTACCATTACTACCACTACTACTACCACCACAACTACCATTGCTACCACCACTACTACCACTACTACCACCACAACTACCATTGTTACCACCACTACTACCACCACTACTACCACAACTACCACCACTACTACCACAACTACCACTACTACCACCACTACCACCACCACAACTACCATTGCTACCACCACTACTACCACTACTACCTCCACAACTACCATTGCTACCACCACTACTACCACCACTACTACCACAACTACCACTACTACCACCACTACTACCACCACAACTACCATTGCTACCACCACTACCACTACTACTACCACCACAACTACCATTGCTACCACCACTACTACCACCACTACTACCACAACTACCACCACTACCACCACTACCACCACCACCATTACAACTGTTGTCACTACCACTACTACTAACATTACCACCACTACTACTACCATCACCACTACTGTCACTACCACCACTACCACCACTACCACCACTGTCACTACCACTACTACCACCAGTACTACCACGACTACTATAACAACTACTGTCACTACTCCCACTACTACCACCACCACTACTACTTCTACCACAACAACCACCACTACTCCTACTACTACCACCACTACTACAACTACTACCCCTACCACCACCACTTCAACTACTGTGACCACTAGTACTACTACCACTACTACCACCATTACCACCACCACTACTACCACCACCACTACCACCACTACCACAACTACCATTACTATCACTACTACCACCACTACTGCAACTTCCACTACCACCACCACTACTACTACTTCTGTCACTACTGCCACTACTACCACCACTACCACCACCACTCCTACTACCACAACTACCACTGTTACCACCACTACTACCACCACTACCACCACTACTACCACTACTACCACAACTACCACTACTACCACCACCACTACTACCACTACCACCACTACTACCACTACTACTACCACCACTACTACCACAACTACCACCACAACTACCATTACTACCACCACTACTACCACAACTACCATTACTACCACCACTACTACCACAACTACCACTACTACCACCACTACTACCACCACAACTACCATTGTTACCACCACTACTACCACCACTACCACCACAACTACCATTACTACCACCACTACTACCACAACTACCACTACTACCACCACTACTACCACCACTACCACCACAACTACCACCACTACCACCACAACTACTACCACTACCACCACTACCACCACAACTACCATTACTACCACCACTACCACCACAACTACCACTACTACCACCACTACCACCACAACTACCATTACTACCACCACTACCACCACAACTACTACCACTACCACCACTACCACCACAACTACCATTACTACCACCACTACCACCACAACTACCACCACTACCACCACAACTACCACCACTACCACCACTACCACCACAACTACCATTACTACCACCACTACCACCACAACTACCACTACTACCACCACTACCGACCACAACTACCACTACTACCACCACTACTACCACCACTACCGACCACAACTACCACCACAACTACCATTACTACCACCACTACTACCACAACTACCACTACTACCACCACTACTACCACCACTACTACCACCACTACTACCACCGTCCCCTCCACCACTATCACTACCACTACTACCACCACTACCGACCACAACTACCACCACTACCACCACAACTACCATTACTACCACCACTACCACCACAACTACCACCACTACCACCACAACTACTACCACTACCACCACAACTACCACTACTACCACCACTACCGACCACAACTACCACCACTACCACCACAACTACCATTACTACCACCACTACTACCACAACTACCACTACTACCACCACTACTACCACCACTACTACCTCCACTACTACCACCGTCCCCTCCACCACTATCACTACCACTACTACCACCACTACCGACCACAACTAGCACTACTACCACCACTACTACCACCACTACTACCACCACTACTACCACCACTACCACCACAACTACCACCACTACCACCACAACTACTACCACTACCACCACTACCACCACAACTACCATTACTACCACTACTACCACCACTACTACCACCACTACCACCACAACTACCATTACTACCACCACTACTACCACAACTACCACTACTACCACCACTACTACCACCACTACTACCACCACTACTACCACCACTACCACCACAACTACCATTACTACCACCACTACTACCACAACTACCACTACTACCACCACTACTACCACCACTACTACCTCCACTACTACCACCACTACTACCACCACTACCGACCACAACTACCACCACTACCACCACAACTACCATTACTACCACCACTACTACCACAACTACCACTACTACCACCACTACTACCTCCACTACTACCACCACTACTACCACCACTACCGACCACAACTACCACCACTACCACCACAACTACCATTACTACCACCACTACTACCACAACTACCACTACTACCACCACTACTACCACCACTACCACCACAACTACCATTACTACCACCACTACCACCACTACTACCACCACTACCACCACAACTACCACCACTACCACCACAACTACCATTACTACCACCACTACCACTACCACTACTACCATCACTACCACCACTACAACTACAGTTACTACCACTACTACCACCACAACTACCATTACTACCACAACTACCACTACTACCACCACTACTACCACAACTACCACTACTACCACCACTACTACCACCACTACTACCACAACTACCATTGCTACCACCACTACTACCACTACTACCACCACAACTACCATTACTACCACCACTACTACCACAACTACCACTACTACCACCACTACTACCACCACAACTACCATTGTTACCACCACTACTACCACTACTACCACCACAACTACCATTACTACCACCACTACTACCACAACTACCACTACTACCACAACTACCACTACTACCACCACTACTACCACCACTACTACCACTACTACCACCACAACTACCATTACTACCACCACTACTACCACAACTACCACTACTACCACCACTACTACCACAACTACCACTACTACCACCACTACTACCACCACTACTACCACCGTCACCTCCACCACTATCACTACCACTACTACCACCACTACCGACCACAACTACCACTACTACCACCACTACTACCACCACTACTACCACCACTACCACCACAACTACCACCACTACCACCACAACTACTACTACTACCACCACTACCACCACAACTACCATTACTACCACAACTACCACTACTACCACCACTACTACCACAACTACCACTACTACCACCACTACCACCACCACTACTACCACAACTACCATTGCTACCACCACTACTACCACTACTACCACCACAACTACCATTACTACCACCACTACTACCACAACTACCACTACTACCACCACTACTACCACCACAACTACCATTGTTACCACCACTACTACCACTACTACCACTACTACCACCACAACTACCATTACTACCACCACTACTACCACAACTACCACTACTACCACCACTACTACCACAACTACCACTACTACCACCACTACTACCACCACTACTACCACCGTCACCTCCACCACTATCACTACCACTACTACCACCACTACCGTCCACAACTACCACTACTACCACCACTACTACCACCACTACTACCACCACTACCACCACAACTACCACCACTACCACCACAACTACTACCACTACCACCACTACCACCACAACTACCATTACTACCACCACTACCACCACTACTACCACCACTACCGACCACAACTACCACCACTACCGACCACCACTACTACCACCACAACTACTATCACTACCACTACTACGACCACTACTACCACTACCACAACTACCACCACAACTACCATTACTACCACCACTACTACCACAACTACCACTACTACCACCACTACTACCACCACTACTACCACCGTCCCCTCCACCACTATCACTACCACTACTACCACCACTACCGACCACAACTACCACTACTACCACCACTACTACCACCACTACCACTACTACCACCACTACTACCACCACTACAGCCACCACTACTACCACCACTACCGACCACAACTACCACCACTACCGACCACAACTACCACCACTACCGACCACAACTACCACCACTACTACCACAACTACTACCACTACCACCACCACTACTACCACCACTACTACCACCACTACTACCACCACTACTACCACCGTCCCCTCCACCACTATCACTACCACTACGGATAATCGTAAAAACAACACGGTCGACAAGAGACCAACGATAACTTTTGTAAAGGATTTAATTGAGTAAATTAGGAATGTTTTTAAGAGACTCCTCTATTATAGTGGGGACGAAAAGTACACCCCAGGGACTCCGTGTCTCTCCGATCACACGGAACGGGGTACAACGTGTCGTGTGATCCCGACCTGCGACTGGTCGTAGGAGTAATGGTTCGTCAAATACTACCTCCGTCTTTCGTAAAACCTTTTTCAACCAACGGGAGTCCGTTCCTACTCTACTAGTAAGATTCACTGACCACTAAGAAGTCTCACAAACGGGAACTACACATGGATCCGACCCTTAGGTCCGTGAAATACTTCGTACCCTCCCTCTGAGTCCCTCCCACCACTTCCGAATCGCTCTTGACGAGGTTTGACGTACGTAAGACTCACCAAAGTCCCCTTCTGTCTCGTAAAATCCGAGTTATATTTCTTTTTAAAATTGGGGTGTCTAGGTCCCACCCCTATTTTCCTAGTATATCCCTAAGTCGCTCGTAGACTGAAGTCGCCTCACATTCCTCCCGGATCACTAGTACCAGCTTCCCAACTCAAACCACTGAAGACACTGGTGAAACTGAAACCCTAACATTACAAGGGTAAAGTCTCTACCCTCTTTGACTCCGAGGTACCCACTGAACGGGTACCGACAAGAAAGGTAAATCGGGGACGAGTATCGACTGGCTACCCTTACGGAGAAGAGATGGAGAGTACGAAGGTGTACCTCCCTGAAGGAAAACACATTGTGAGGACTTGGGTCCACTCCTTCCCTCCTCACAGGACTTTTGGATTGCGAGACCCACGACTTCAGGACGAGTTGGACTGGACCGGGGAAGACCCTAGAGTCCCCGGTTCATCGAGTAGTCCCTCCCGTAGGTCCGTCCCGTACCCCAGTCTACGACACACTGGAACCTATCTGGTCAACGGACGGGAATCGTACTCAAGGAGCGGATATTTCGCCTCGACGCACTTCTACTCTATACTCGACAACCTCGAGTACCCGCAGTCAACTTACTTACTCACAACCGACGCTACACAGACATGGCGTCACAGGACCGACCCGTCAAAGGGGGCGTTCCTGAGAGACGAGGGGTTTGGGGGGAGGGTCCCGTGGGGTCCGACTCTCCGATCTCCCAGGGATTTGTCTCGTAGGTCCTGGGACCGAAAGGGGTCCTGCCCCGTCAACGGGCTCCCAGAGACGAGGGGTGGGGGTCGGGGCGACCGGGACGGGCAGTAAAGACCGACACTAGCAGGTAAGAAGTGTAAAGGACCGAGGAGAAAGTAGATTTGTCGACCGCGATAAACAAGACCCACTAAAGGGAATAAATAACGGCGTAAAAGCCCTCCGTGTATTGAGACAGAAGGTCGGTAAACTGACGTCGGAGAAATTTAACTTTGTTAACTAGTCCGGAGACGAAAAGAGGAAAACAAGGTCAGGGAGGAGGGGTCGACGGGGTGGGGTGGGGAAGAGAAAGTTCGCTGTTAATTTAAATTTAGGTAAAAGAGATGTCTTTTTTTTTGACTAGTGTCAGCGTCCGGGTCCTCACTGGGTCTCAGTTCCCCTGTGCCGACCTGTGCACCCTAACCTGTCTCCCGTCGTCTGAGACGGGAAAGACCCCCCACACTCAGGAGTCGGGGTGAACCCGGGTCTCGTCTAAGACTGGGGTCACCCACCTCCGGAACATCTACCATCCTGTCCACTGGCCCCAGAGCGACCGTAGCACCAACCAGTACCTTACGTCAGTCTGTCCGGCACCCAGTCCGTCTGACGCCTTCACCACGAGACCGGAAACGCTACCCCAACTCCGGCAACGAAGCCGTTCAGAATACTGAACGGGGTCTGTCCCAGGACACAGGGACAAGGTCCGTCCCACGACGGTCTCCCCGGGACACACGGGTACCCCATTCGCGACACTCGTTGACCAGAGACGAGTAGGAAGGGAGAGACAAAATCTGTGCCCCTTCGACTCCTGTTTCAGATGGGAACTCTAAGTCTTGGATGGGCACTGGGCTCAGTGTAGGACAGGGTAACCCTCCGAGTCTGAGGGGTAAGGTCTACATACCTCTCTCCTTCGGGACTCGCCACAACGACCCTCAAGTGCAGGACAGACCTCTGGGGGGTGGGGCGGGGCATCACCCAATACGGGATCCGGTCAGTCGGGGTAGTAGAGTGTACCGGTCAAAAAGTCCGAGGACTGGCGGACACCTTCCTTAGTACGTCAGACACAAGACCCCCAAGACCGAGAAAGTGTGTTGTGCTACAGACACCCGACAAGAGACAGAGACGGTTTATGCCGAACACACCTACCTACCGTCTGCCAAGTAGGTAAGGGGACACCTACCCACAAACCTGACACAGGTCCAAGATCGATAATAGTACTAAAGGAAAGACCACCGGTATACGTAAGAGACTCCGTGTAAGGATCGTCCCCTTAACGGCCCAGTATACCATTTACATTCGAATTAAAGTCACATGTGGTCGTGTGTCGAAAGACTTTACCAAATTAGTAAAATGTAAGGGTGGACCTCCTTATCCTCTCAGGGTCTCCGAGGAGTAGGAGTGATTTCGAACAACGACAGTCAGAAAGAAAGGATTGAGAAGGTCACTCAGTCTTTGCCATCGAGTAACACGTGAATTCCGTTACTCAAACTCGTGAAACGGACACGAATAACTGGTACTCATGTAGAGAAACACAGTTGACGGGTAAGTGCAACGAACGGGTAAAAGTAAACCTAACGGAGAAACAATAACTAAATACCGTCGAGAAATATATACTTTGAATACTCAGAAAAACCAGTCTTTACATATAAGACTAGGTACCTAACCAAAAGTGAATATTCACAGCAACTACTCGTCTTCGAAATTTTAAACTACTGTAATTTACATATGTAAAGAAATACTGATGAAACACAGGAGAGATTTTTTATAAACGGACGAGGTTTCAGCACCCCGACAAAAAAGTGTAAAAGAAGGTCTTCTAAGTAACAACATGGAAAGAGGAGAAGCAGTTCCTACGCAGAACTCACTCACACGCACACACACCACTCCCTCCCTGACTTCGAATCAAAGGGCATGACAGTCGATCAAGGTGAGGACACACAACTCTTCCGACAGGAAACAGACGACTTAACGGGACCACGGAGTCAACTGAGATGTACACACTTAGCTAAAGGTGTGGTAACTAGACAAACAGATAGAAACATGATAATAATGTGTCAGAATTAATAACGTTGAAACCAACCTATCGTAGTGGTTGAGTTACCTGTACTGAACTCGTCTGAGACCCTCTATCACCTCCTGTCCCGTCGGACGTACGACGTCAGGTACCCCAACGTTTCACAGCCTCTACTGAATCGCTGACTTGTTGTCGTTGTTACCATTTAGACCTATCATCTGTCACGGGCGGCTGAACTAACCCAAAAAAAAGGTTTCTAAAAGAACCTATAAGATCCGAGAAATGCAAAAGTCTAATTAAAATCTTAATCGAAAAGTTCAAGACATTTTTCGGACGACCTTAAAATGACCCTAACCTACCGGAAATATCTGGTCAAATTCCTTTTGACTGTACGATTGTTTTAACGTAAAGGATTAGATACTCTTAACGTGTTCCAAAGCTTCTGTAATTAAGGACAGTCCCACAAAATACGAATGTCACATCTCTAGAAGGTATAGAAAATAATCTACCTAAGAATCCGTAAACTGTACAAAACTAGGATAATATTTACGATAGATTTATAAGTAAAGGTTAACAAATGATCCTTATATATCTTTATTTTCACCAAAAACGTATACTGAAATATAAAACGTCAAAACGACTCGACCAAGCGATGAAAATCAACAAAAACGGTATTTAAGGAATAAAGGAATATGTGCCAGTATCACCGGGTATGTCTGTTAAAACGAAGAACGACGGCTCAGAAAAACGGAAAGTAAAGAGAAGAATGAAGGGGACAGATCCTATCCCGGAGGAGCTACTACGGTTCACCTTCGTCATTTCCTCCCGCAGAACGGAACAAGGATTAGAATCTAAGTTACAAAGCAGTAGTTCCTACTGTAATAGACGTCCCAGAGCACACGAGAAATAATCTGACCTCCACAAAGAAGACGAGGTAAAACGATTTCGGAAAGAAAAGGTGCCTTTCGACAAAGGCACTTGTCCACAGCTTTGAAGAGTTTACGAAAGAGCTGTTGACAACTCTACTAGTAAGAAAAGAGGAAGTAAGCCAACTAAACCACTTAATGTACCTCAAAATTTACGATTTGGTTGGAACGGGAAACTTGCTTAGGGTGAACAAGTATTGCACGTGTGTGTGTCCAAAACCAAGCGATTATGAAACAAGTTTGAAAAATGTACTACAATCCTCTAAAAACAGGATGTTAAAATGAACGAAGATTAAGATATGGTAGACTGTTAAGAGGAACGAGTAACCTCACAAATAAGGTGAATGTAAATTAATTTAATGACTAGTTCAACTCAAATGTAGATGAAAGAACGATAAACGAAAGATAAACATGGTAGACAAGAGCCTAAGAAATGACGGAAGAGGACTTAAGTGACTTATAAAATCTTATAAGATAACTTAAAGGAGAGAACTGGAAAGTCATGGAGAAAGAAAATTTCACTATCAAGACCCATAACGTTGTGTTTAGGAATTTTCGAGTGTTAGACGCGACGAAAGGATAATATGGCGGAACCCTGAAAGGACCACCAGGTCGCCAATTCTTAGACGGAACGTCACGTCCCCTGAGTCCAAACTAGGGACCAGTTCTTCTATTCCCAGGAGTGCGGTGTCTCGTCGATTCGGGTGTGTAGTGTCGATCGCTCAGGCACACGACGCTGCTTTCTAGGGTGCACGGAATTGGACCTGGAGTGCGTCTACTTATTATTCACCGGGGTGGAGTCCGTGTCACCTGTGGTGTTCCTGACACGCCACACACTCAGCGAATTTGAGGGAAGGGAAACACGATACTAAAGCACGTAAAATATCGGCATTATGCTTACTCTCGTAACGAAGTGCGTCAGCTATCGGAGACGAGTAAGCAAGACTTAAGTGTAAAAGAAGATTTAATAGATAGTTTGAATATTATTTTTACATTTCAACAACACACGACTAAGGTTGTAGGCCCAGTAGACCCGTAAAGATACTTGACAAAAAAGAGAACTAACAACCAGTAAAAGTTGGTTCTCTGGTTCACTTCACCCCGACCGGAGTCGAGCAGGTACAAGATCGAGGAGAGACCACAGTGTACACGACTCCCGTCTGGGACGGGAGGACGTCCATGGCCCTCCGGTGCATCTGGAGAAAGACGGGAGTCGGGGTCTAAGGTTAAGGAGAACGTGGAAGGACTCCCCCCGCTAGGGACGCCAGAATAGTCCTTAACTCGAGTGACCCCTAAACAATGTCGAAACTGACCAAGATCAAGTGGACACCAAAGTGGAGAAAACTCTTAGGTCAGTCTGTGGTAGAGTAGGGGTCCTCCCGGGACCCTAGATTTGAACCACCTTGAAATTTTACCACGAGACGAAAGGTCGGAGGGGGGTCGACAGAGTTCGAGTCCCAACGGTCCGCTACCCCTAACAACACGGAGACCCCGAGAAAGTTCAAGGTCGGACAGTAGATTTTTCCTATATATACTATATGTGTGTGTGTACATATACTATACATATGTGTGTACATACGCTGTGCATACGCTGTGTATATACGTGTACATATACTATGTATACGTGTGTGCATATACTATGTATATGTGTGCATATACTGTACATGTGTGTACATATACTGTGTGTGTACATATGCTGTGTGTGCATACTGTGTGTGTGCATATACTGTATATGTGTGTACATATACTATGTGTGTACATATACTGTATATATGTGTGTACATATACTATGTATATGTGTATATATACTATATATATGTGTATATAAATACTATATATATGTGTGTACATATACTATGTATATGTGTGTATATATACTATGTATATGTTTATACATTTACTATGTATATGTGTATATATACTATATATGTGTATAAATACTATATATGTGTGTACATATACTGTATATATGTGTGTACATATACTATATATGTGTGTATAAATACTATATATGTGTGTACATGTACTATATATATGTGTGTACATGTACTATATATATGTGTGCATATACTATGTATATGTGTGTACATATACATATATATGAAAACACATAATACCTGAAGGGTCCACTGTAATCACCATTTCTTGGGTGGATGGTTACGTCCTTTACATTCCCTACGACCAAGTTAGGGACCCAGTTCTTCTAGGGGACCTCCTCCCGTACCGTTGGGTGGGGTCATAAGAACGGACCTCTTAGGTACCTGTCTCCTGGGACCGCTCCATGTCAGGTACCCCAGCGTTTCTTAACCTGTACTGACTTCACTGAATCGTGTATACATAATATTTATAGATACATATAATGTGTGTGTACCTGAAGGGACCACCGAGTCGACCATTTCTTAGGCGAACGTTACACCCTTTGGACCCAAGCTAGGGACCCAACCCTTCTAGGGGACCTCTTCCCTTACCGATGAGTGATGTCATAAGACCGGACCTCTTAAGGTACTTGGCGCATCAGGTACTCCAGTGTTTCTTAACCTGTACTGACTCACTGAAAGTGATGTATATGTATACATTATACATACATACATTTTACATCTACTGTGGTGGGAATACCGTCTTTCACTTCTCCTTGATTTTTCGGAGAACTACTTTCACTTTCACCTCTCACTTTTTCAACCGAATTTCGAGTCGCAAGTCTTTTGTTTCTAGTACCGGAGGGCAGACTACTGAAGTACCCTTTATCTACCCCTTTGTCACCTTTTTTACAGTCTGCAATAAAAACCCCCGAGGTTTTAGTGACGTCTACCACTGACGTCGGTACTTTAATTTTCTACGAATGAGGAACCTTCCTTTCAATACTGGTTGGATCTATCGTATAAGTTTTCGTCTCTGTAACGAAACGGCTGATTCCAGGCAGATCAGTTCCGATACCAAAAAGGTCACCACTACATACCTACACTCTCAACCTGACACTTCTTCCGACTCGCGGCTTCTTAACTACGAAAACTTGACGCCACAATCTCTTCTGAGAACTCTCAGGGAACCTGACGTTCCTCTAGGTTGGTCAGGTAAGACTTCCTCTAGACGGGACCCTAAAGAAACCTTCCTGACTACGATTTCGACTTTGAGGTCATGAAACCGGTGGAGTCCACTTCTCAACTGAGTAACCTTTTCTGAAACTACGACCCTAACCCCCGTCCTCCTCTTCCCCTGCTGGCTCCTACTCTACCGACCTACCGTAGTGCCTGAGCTACCTGCACTCAGACTCACTTGAGGCCCTCTACCACTACCTGTCCCTCCGGACCACACGACGCTAAGTACCCCAACGTCTCGACCTGTGCTGACTCACTGACTTGACTTGACTTTCTACATATATATGTAGATACATAATACATATGTGTATACATATGTACATACATTATATGTCTTCATATATAAGTATACCCAAAGGGACCACCGAGTCTACCACTTCTTAGACGGACGTTACACCCTCTGGACCCAAACTGGGGACCCAACCCTTCTAAGGGACCTCCTCCCGTACCGTTTGGTGCGGTCATAAGAACGGACCTCTTAGGGGTACCTGTCTCCTCGGACCGTCCGGTGTCAGGTACCCCAGTGTTTAATATACATATTATGTATTTATTATATGTATATATACACTGTGTCCGTGTGTAAGTGTATACATCTGTAATATCTATAATATATCACATATATAATCTATGTATGTACGTTATACAATATAAACATACAATATATATATGTCGACTTAGTGAAACGGCAAGTGAGCTTTCATTGTGTTGTAACAGTTAGTTGTTACAAAGTCATTTTTAATTTCTTCTTTTAGATCAGAGTGTACCCGGGTTCCCCGACTTACAAGACGAGCAAGGAGGAGCACGGAACCTCGCGGAAGCAGACCCCGTCCGGCTCCTCACTCCGGGTCGGAGCCACCGAACACTTCCGGGACAGAAAGAGACCTTAGACGAAGTAAACCTCCCGAAACGCAAACATCGAGAAACTTCCGAATTGGTGATACTAAGACGTCACACACACACAAGAACGACAAAGGGATCTTATTACCGGAAATAGAGGATGTGGGATTGACCTTCGTCCGGAGGCGGCGTCTGTCAAAAACCACGTAAAGTCCTGTTTCCCCCTTCATCCTCCCTTTTCTGAGCCCTTGTGGCTGTCTCTCACCCACTCTGCGACTCGGACGCCGTCACGACGGGGCCCCGGGCGCGGAGGGACGCGCTTCGGGGTCGTTCCGCCCCGGACTCGGGGTAGGCTGGAGTCGGCTGGACCCCGGGACTCCAGGCTCGAGTCGTGGTGGGGTCCGAGGACTTCTCTCTGTCACTGGGGGGTACCCCCTACCACTCGGGGGAACTTCGGAGGACCTGGGGGTCTGTGACTCTGGTGGTCGTGCCACTGTTCAGATGGCAGTGTGGCCCCCTTGTGTCCGGCACTCGCTCGTAGTCACTCTTGTGCGTTGTCTGCGCTCGGGCCCTGGAGTGTGGGACCCCAGGAGTCGATGTCTTACCTTTCCTTGTGACGGTGTACACACTTCTCCCCTCTCGACCGTAGGCAGACACTCCCGTCCCGGACTACTCCCGACGTCGCACATGTCCGGCTCGTCCCGACGCCGGGTCCCCGGAGGCCCGAGGGAGAGTCCCCCGGAGACGTGACCCCACCCTCCCACGAGGTTCGTCCTACCTCTCCCTCCCCTATGGACCCCCTCCAATGGACCCCCTTCTGTGGACCACCCCTCCACTGGACCCCTCTCCGAAGGACCGCCCTCCCTTGGCCCCTCCAGGAGACCGTCTACTGTGACCAGGGATCCACTGGACCCTCCCCAGTGTATTTCAGTAGGTCAGGTTTGAGAGGTGACATGTATTCCTCTGACTTCCTTGTCTCCCTGAGTAGGGCCGGTGGTCCGATCCCGTCCAGACCCTGTCGTCAGAGGACTGGGGTCCTGACCCACCCGGTTCTCACGACACCGGTCCTGAACCCGGAACCCCGAGGCACTCTGTGCCCGGGAATCGATTCGAAGTCAGCACCCCGTACTGGAGGCTGGACCCCCTTCCTTGTCGGAGAGTCATGGGGTCGTCGGAGAGCCTCCTCCCCGACAGACTACCCACCCGTACCTCCCCACACACCTTCCGGTTCCCCTCCCTTCGTTGCGACCGACTCCTCACCGGTGTACGACGCACTACCCCCACACACACACACACACACACGTGGGAGTCAGAACATGCTGAGAAACGCTGGGGTACCTGGCATCGGGCGGTCCGAGGAGACAGGCACTCTAAGAGGTCCGTCCTTATGACCCCACCCAAAGGTAAAGGAGGAGGTCCCCTAGAAGGGCTGCGCCCCAGCTTGGACACAGAGAAGACAGAGGACGTAACCGTCGACCCAAGAAATGGTGACGTGACGGTCCCCTCGTAACCCGTAGTAGAGCAGGTCCCGTCGTGTTTTGGTGCCCCGGTCCGCCGAACTCAAGTTCAGGTCTGGGACGGTGAATGCTCGGCCGCGAGGGGGCCACTGGACGAGGTCGGGGTGCGGGCGGGGGTAGGAACGACCCCACACACGGGACCCCGTCGGAAGGTCAAGAGACTCTGGGTGAAGGAGCCGTCTCTGCGACCCTCGGGTCGGCTCGGACCCCCTCACAGACAGGGGTCGGATTGGGGGACCGGAACGGACACCGACGGACTCCGGCTTCGACCGCCGACCGACCCAATGTGGGAACCAATGTGCAGTCACCCTCTGGAAACAAGACCCCGACCTCTGTCTCGACCCTCCACAAGGCGGGAGCCGTCCCGGTACCTCTGTCGGAATGTGGTCGTGAGGCTCGAGAGTTGAGGATCTGTCACGGCGGTTCACCCCCGAAGCACAGTCCTGCGACGGGAACCACTTTAACATATTTAGCATGGACGGGGGGTGCCCCCCTCCGTCCGGAGGTTGGGTCCGGAGGAACTCGTAGTCTCGAAGGACTAAAGGTGCTTCATTACCGGTCGTCCCGATACCGCGCAGACTACCCTCCCGACGTGAGACCCTGACCCCACCCCCACCCCCGACCTCCTCCCCTCCCCAGAGGACTCACGTCACACCGACGGTACCAGTTCCTTCCTCAGAACCTTTTCCAGACGCCTCTGCGTCTAGGAGTCAACGCTCTTAAACGGGCCCTCCTCCGACCACTCGTCGTCCTGGGCCCCCGTCTCATGGAGGAGGAGGGAGACCTGGTCGGGCGCGTAGACTAAGTAAAACCTTCTGTGCATACACCCCCTACTCTACATAGTTTACTTTGTTCACTACTCTTACGATCCCAGGACCCGAACGTTTATCGGACGCAAGACTTATCGGGAAAACAAGCCACACCGTCATTATTTCCTCCCCCTAACCATCGTCCACGGGTCTCTCCCGACACTGGTTCACAGGTAAGGTGCTCCTCGTAAAATTAGCTTGTAGGTACATTACATAAACTTATTTTTACACACAAGAAAGTGTTGGGGTCGAGAGAGAGGGTAGAAAGGTATAATTATCCAGTAATGATGAGGCACTTACCCACTCGTAGAGGACCCCTTTGTTTACGGTCCCGTATGTTCCCTTTGGTGCCGACAAATTTGAAGGCTTCTCAGTAGCAGCCCCTTCCCTCTCGCCCCAAGTGTTTTTGTCGGCCGAGGTCCGAGGTCGAAGCCCTCTGCCCTACCCGCCTCGACCTCGTCGTAACGCCACCCAGGTCGACGACGGACTCGGGGCTCTGGGGTGACGAGTGGGACCGGACGTCCCCACGGGAGCCTGGGGACACCGCGCCCAGTGGGGGTCCCGAACGAAACGACATGTCAGTCGACAGGGTTCGCCCCGGACGGTCCCGTCCACGTCCCCGCCCCGACCGGACGTCAGAGGAGACAGGTACCCTAAGAGGTCCGTCCTCACGACCTCACCCAACGGTAAGGGAAGAGGTTCCCCAGAAGGGTTGGGTCCCCACCTCGGGTCCGGAGGACGTAACCGTCGACCTGACAAACAGCAGACTCGGTGGTCCCTCAAGTGTCGTCCAGGAATAGTCAGTAGTCGAACACCCGTCGTCACACATATACACTTCGAGTTAGAGGGTCAAATAACGAGAGAGGGAAGTGGGGGGGGTCTTGGTATTCTAACAAAAGATCTAGGTATTAAGATAAAGACAAAACACTTACTCTAGTAAACATGTCAAAAAAAAATCTAAGGTGTATATTCACTATAGTATACTACACTCAGGAAGAGACAGACTGAACGAAACGAGTCGCACTATCAGAGGTCCAGGTAGGTACCGCGACGTGTACCGCGATAAAACGGGAAAAATACCGACTCACTATAAGGTGACACGCACACGTGGTGGAACAGAAATCGGTAGGGACACAACGAGCCGTGAATCCAACGAGGGTGTAGGACCGACGTCACTTGTGACCCCGCACACATGGAAAGAAACCTAGGTCGAGAACCCCTTTTGAGAAACACTGAGACCCACTCTGACGGGTGAAGGCCCGGGGTCAAAGGAGCAGACACTTGATTCCGTCAACACAATGGTTTGGTCTGAACCCAGACGAGACGACACACGGGATTACGGGTAGATGACTGTGGTCCGACACCACGTCCTTTCACGTCGCAATAATGTCCACGGTCTGTTCCTCAGGTCCGTCGAACACGGATTTTCCGGGCTTCAGGTACTTCCGAAAGTCCCCTTCCCAACATTTCTGTCCCACTCCCCTCCTCCGAACATCCCCCAACCGGTCGAGCACTCGTAAAAGACTACCGACTACCACTCCATTAACCCTCAGTCGTAGTAGTCGGAGACCAAGGTTGGTCAACCCCAGACGCACGACCACGAGTCGTAAGTCGATAAGTCAAAGGGTGGACCACCCGTAAAGCAACAGACGGAGTGTCGAGTGTCCTGCACCGAGTCTTACGATAGACATCAGAGACTCCTCCTTGACGTGTAGGAACTGAAACAAACTACCGCATTGACAATGATAAGACAAAACGAGTGACAAAGGGAAACAAAGACGTAAAACAGTGAAAAGACCAATTTAAATGAGAAACCTTGAGTCCCTTCCGGAGCCTCCGATTTCAGAAAGATGTCCGTTCTCAGCCCACGTCCTGTCCCTCCCGGGTCTCCCAGGACGAACCAATGTAAACCTTACCTACTACGTAGCGAACGTGTCAATTTAGTTCGAGGTTCGATTCGTCCACCGGCTGTAGGCACGTCAGTCCTGAGTATGCTCACTCGTCCATCACAGATTCCATTCTTCCTGTGTAAAGTTTGGGTGAACGGCACAAAGAGGAATTGGACTACAACCAGTTGGATTAACGAGTAAACCTTGTTTTACACAGACAGGTAGGGAGGTCCGGAGTAGACCTTGTGGTCCCACAGACGTCAGGGGGGTCCTGCACCGTACGTCGGGTCGACACGTAGACCGGCCCCTGCGCTAGATAGAAGAGGCAACCAGGTGTCGAGATTGGCTCAGTGGCCGCCACGCCGGAGCCCTTACGGGTCGTCGGGTCACACTACAGTGGAACGAGCGAGTGGTCCCCACAGAAGAGTTCACAAATAACGTGCAAACACCCACGGTCCACGTACCGACCTCCCCCACGTCTCCCAGGTCGGGACACCGTCCTCCGGACCCTGTCCACCTGCGTCGTGTCCACCCAGAGTGTGGGCCCAGGGAGACGTCCCGGAGGAACCCGGGGAGGGTCGGAGAGCGGGCTCCTGGTCGGAGGAGACGGAGGAATAGAGATAGGGGACACGGACGTAGGTCCGCGAGTGTCCTCTGTACGAGCGGTCGCCTACACACCTGTCTCCCACGGACACACGAAACTATTCAGTAGGACCCTCCTGTCGACTCCTGTACCGCTCGTCCTCCGGTCTACCCCGTAGACTCTGCGCCCCCTCTAGTTCGGACCCGGAGGGCAGCCCGCGCACCGCCCTCCTCGCCGGCACCAGACGACCCACACGAGGGGTACAAAGGGGCGGTCGAGGGGAGACGCGAGAGAGCAAGGGCGACGTGTCAACCACAGACTAGACCGGTCCGTAACGAAAGACGCTTCACTGTGGAAAAGTCGTCCCCTCCCCCCACGCTCGGGCCCTCACCCTCCCAGAAGAGGTCGGTCACAGGGACTCTGAGCCCCTAGTCTACCAGGACCACGTGCCCGGACCTGTGGACCCCAGACTCCCAGGGTCCTCCGGCACCCTCCCCCCCGGTCTGGGCCCGGAGTGAGAGCAGTAGTGTCGTCGAGCTGGAGTGAGAGCAGTAGTGTCGTCGAGCTGCACCGCTACTTCCCTGGAAGCCACTCCGGGGGACTCGACGGGGTCCCGGGGGTCGACACGAAACTGTGGTTTCAGGTTCCCGTGCACTGACGACGGCTCGCAAGGGCGGGCTCACTTCCGACACGCCCTCTGCCGCACGTCCCTGGTGTCCCCACACTCGCGACTCGTCCCGACGACCCGGGAGGCCCTCGGGGACGCCGCCCCCGGCACCGAGACCCGGGGACGCACCGACAGCGACGCACCTGTGTCTCGCAGTGCCGGACTACATCTACCCACTCCCGACGGGGGGTACAGGACCTTCCCCGGGGGTCGAGACGTCGAAGAGACGTGGGGTAAGTCCCGGGGCACTCTCCGTCCGTGAGGACGACGACTCCCCCACCGGCCGCGAATTGTGGAAAGGGAGACGTCCTGTCCCACAGTCCCTCCCCGGGCCCTGGGGGCACAGGGTGAAAGTAACTCTAGTAGGGTTCCAGTCGTGGGGGCACCACCGGACCTACAGAGACGTCGGGTTGACCCGTGTTCGTCCAGGACGAGTCTCTTGGTCCCCACCCCATCCTCACGGAAAGACACGGACTCCACCCGGTTCGCACCCATAAGTGACAGAAACGAAAGACGAGACAGAAAGGACCGCCGTAGAACGTAGGAGAGGGGTAGTTCATCTGACCCCAGTACTCGAAGGGTTACTTGGACCGACTGGGGGCTGAGAGAGAGAACGGTCGAGACCCTGGAGTCGGTCCAGGGAAGACTGGAGGCCCGGGGAAAAGATCACTACCATCCAGACCTTGTCTCGTCTTTAGTGTACCTTTTACGGGGACCACCCTCTCAACTCCCGGGACACCAAGTAGTCGGTCGGACACAAGAAGAGTTGTTGTGGGGGTGGGGGTCCGAAGGACCTAGTAATTTTATTAGAGGAGAGTTGACGGGAGTTTCCGTAAGTTACTGTTAATGTTCCGTCGTTTGGGACCTCCACGGGACCCTACCACTCCTGTGCATCAGGAGTACGCGGGGGCTCCGGTAGTCACAGGGTGGAGGCTCTACTGTGGAGGACTGAAGAGAGTCGCAGGTACGGTCTGAAAAGTGGGAAATCTACGTCGAGGCGGGAGGCGACACTCGTGAGGGCACCGTCGGACTGGAGTCAGGACGACCGAGGAGGTAGGGTCGGGTCCAGTCTCCACTCGACTGGTCAGGTGCTGACCCCCATCCCCCGACGTCGTCGGTGTGGGGGACGACGCCCGTCGTGGGGAAAGGGACCTCGCTATCGACTCGCACACAACCGAGGCAATGGTCTTGAACCTTAGTAGATTTAATAAGGTCAAAATACAGTAGAAAGGGTCTCCGAAGTTTTTCTTTTGGACAATTAAGGTTACTATCAAATTAGTAAAAGTAGATTAAATACCGTAGTTTTATTTGGAAAACTTCGAGAAGGGCAACGATCATTTTGCGGTAAGGAAACCACAGTACCAATTTCGTTACGGGAAACTTGTCTGAGTGTCTGTATCTCTCGTTCGGCCACCAATGACTGCCCCTCTCCCGTCCCCGCCACATCCTCCTCCCCTCGTCTTCCATGCTCGATAACGGTATTTTATTCATGTTGTACCCCTCCATCGGTTATAAAATGTCACTGATATTTACCTAACGTTGGAAATTTCCCGAAAGGGACGACCAGGTCGCCAATTCTGAAGTGGAAGTTTACATCCCTTACACCCCACCTAGGGACCAGTTCCTTGACTCTGGGGTGTACCGAGTTCCGGCTTTTTGCTTTCGTCTCTTTGTCTTCGTTATAACATTGTTTGAGTTATTTCTGGAACTTTTTACCAGGTGTAGTTTTCTTTAGAAATTTTTCACCTAATATTGGAAATTTTTAACACTTAGTGATATACTATGTACATATTGAATGTATGATAACATGTAGTTGATATGGAGTTATTTTTTAATTCCAATGTTTTTTTGTTACAAAGAAAAAAAAACATTTAATTCACGTTTTTACCCGAACACAAAACCACTACGTAACTTTATTCGACGGTTCTAGACGGTTGACTTGTCTTCGTCATCAACAGTTTTAGACAATACACACACGGGTCTAACTGAACTTTATTTGTTGAACCACTACTTCAATTTAAGATTTCTTGGATGTCAAATTAAGACAGTCGCACCACCTTGAAAGAAAGGAAAAAGGGTAGGAGTTGGTCTAAAGTCTTTACAAAGTCGGACATGAGTTTTATAGTTGAACGAACAGGAGATTATCAGGACTCGAAAACAATATTTGTTTAGGAGATTTACAACCTACACTGACATGTTTTAATCAACCTTTAGAAATTAACTTCGTAAATTACCTACCTTCGGTGTGTTACAGTCAATACTTGTAAAAAGCGGAAAACACTACTAAATGTTCATTTCAAATGTTCACCTGCTACCACTTTAAATAGTTCCTTCGGTCCCCCTCAACCTACACCACCTCCTGCTTCAAGACAAAAGTAAAACTCTAAAATAAATTTGGAACCGTACAGACCTGTGTGGTCCTCCTTAGAAGCGTACTACGAAGACACAAATAAGCGTATTTATCTCCTACACCTGTCCCTACATTGGATGGTCTCTTCCGGGTCCGATTCTACTGTGTCTCAGCTGCAGGTCATTTTGTAGCTTTCTTAGCACTTATCTCTACTGTATAAACTGTCTAAGACAACACTTTTTTATGCGCGACTTTGTACCATGGGACGTGCCTCCGTTTTCCTAGACACTGTTGTAACGACGACCTTAGAGAGGTGTAAAACTACGGTTTTATGATCCTGACGTTTGAGAGGTAAAGTGTCTTAAATGAGACTCGAGTGGTCCATGAAGTTGAGGATATCTCTATTATAAAAATTTAATTTTTATACGGGATAACTCTCCTGAGTCCGCTTTACAATTGTTAAATTTTTACACTAAACTTCTGACAATGTTCATTAAAATCTTTTGTAAAATTCGTTGTATTAGCATAATTTTTAGGTAAGAAAGTTTTTTAAGATGACTGGGTCATACCTACGTGTCTCCTTCTTTTTACTGATATCTTTCATACGTGGTTCTTATTAAAATAAAACCCTTGACATCAGTTATAGACCATTATTGGATATTTCCTTTTCTTAGACTTTTACTTATATAATTTATTGATATACTTTAGTGAAATGAATATGGACTTTGATTGGGTTGTAACGTTTCGTTGGTATCAAATTAAATTTTATTACTTATTAAATAAGAATAAAAATTACGTATCTATTATTCTGTTTTAAAATTGATGATTATATCGATATTTAGAGGTAAAAAGAGATAAGAGGGTTTTAAAGACAGTAAAAAAAGTATAAAGAAAGAACAAAAAATTACTTTATAACTCATCTTAGTTTTATTATATATAGGTCATCGACATCTCGTGGGTCTATTTGTACAGTGACTCGCGGGACCACCATTCCTTCGTGCTGGAACCCCTTAATGTGCACTGGAAACGTCGGGACGAAGGGAAGACCGAGTCGACCATTTCTTAGGCGGACGTTACGCCCTCTGCCCAAGCTAGGGCCCAACCCTTCTAGGGGACCTCTTCCCTTGCCGAGGGGTGAGGTCCTAAGACCGGACCTCTTAGGGTACCTGACACATCAGGTGCCCCAGTGTGTGTCAGCCTGTGGTGACTCGTTGAAGGTGCGCGACGGAAACGTCGGCGAGCCAAACGGGAACGCAGGACGGGTCCGGGGAGGGGGCTCTTCGTCGACGACGGGACGCAGAGTATAAGTGGGGAGAGCCGAAACAAGGGTTCGGAGTGTGGCCGCACGGACAGGATCCGCGTGACGACAGACCGTACAGAACCAGACACGCATGCCCCTGGCTCCCGCGGGGCAGACTGCCGGGTAGGGGCTCTTGGGCGGGTCGTCGGTCAACGGGTGTCACCGACGACTGAAGAGGGAGTCCTCCCCCTAGGGCGACGTCTTCGCCCGTCTCAACCCGACAGGAAAGAGGCCGACGACGCGTGCGACTAAGAGCTAAACACACCAAACGAAAGGATCGCCCGGGACTCGCAAGAGCCCGTGGACGTGGGGTCCACGAATCGACATTCAGGCACACACGCCGGAATCGAAGTGGTGCACTACGGTTGGACGAGAGGTCCCCCAACGCGGTCACCTTGCGGGTGGCCGCCTCGTCTCTGCCGACAAGGGGTAGTCTCTGAATCCAAAGAAAGGTCAAATCAACCACACTCAACTGTAGTAACAAAAAGTTTGAATATAGGGGTAACAAAAAATTACTTCGGTTGCTAATCAGAGTTCGCGAGGTACAGGGAAGACCACTTAGAAACATTTCGTGTCGAGACGACCACCGCAGAGGAGGGAAGAGATGGGTTCTTCGGGACAAATTACGTAAGGATAGTACTTCTCAGGGGAGACAACCTGAGTGGAGAGTGGGAAGTAGATCCGAGGACTTCTACGGGCCGGCGGCTGACCGGTGAAGGACCTCGGTGTAAGAGGAAGGAGGTCGAAAGAACGGTCGCGGAAGGAGGAGGAGGAAGTTCAGAGTCAAGTCCCAGACGGAAGAGGTCCTTCGTCACACACACACACACCACACACACACACCATATACATACACACACACCACACACACACCCAGGCACACACACCACACAGACAAACACCACACACCCACACACCACACACACACCATATACATACAAACACACCACACACACACCACACACACACCATATACATACACCACACACACACACACCCAGGCACACACACCACACACCTACACACATCGTACACATACACCCAGAGACACTCACCTGTACACACGTACATACAGAGACACGTACCACACACGTACATATACACACAGTTGTACATATACACACATACACCCAGGCACACACACACACACACACCGTACACACACGCCCAGAGACACACCACACACCTACACACACATACACCCAGAGACACACCGAACACCGTGTACATTCACTCATACACCCAGAGACACAGAGACACACACACACACATACACCCAGGTACACACATATACACACGCCGTACACGTACACTCAGACACACTCACCTGCACACACCTACGTACAGACACGCACCACATCCGTACATATATACACACACATGTACATACACGCATCCAGGCGTACACACACACACATGTGCCATACACATACACACATAGAGACACACACATACACCTACACACACACACACCCAGACGCACACACATACACACGCCGGACACATACACACACATACACCCAGAGACACACCTACACACCCAGGCACACACACACCGTGAACGTACACAGACATACACCCCGAGAAACACATCTACATCTACACATCCAGCACACACACACACACGCCGTACACGCACACACACATACACCCAGACACACACACCGTACACACACGCACACACACATACACCCAGAGACACACACCTACACCTACACACCCAGGTACACACACACACACGCCGTACACATACACACACATACACCCAGAGACACACTTACACCTACACACAAAGGCACACACACATACACACGTCGTACACATGTACACACATACACCCAGAGACACACACACACCGTACACGCACACACACATACACCCAGAGACACATACACCTACAAACACACACACCACACACCGACACACACACCGTACACGTACACACATACACCCAGGCACACACATACACACGCCGGACACATACACACACATACACCCAGACACACACACACACACACACACACCGTGAACGTACACAGACATACACCCAGAGACACACATCTACATCTACACATCCAGCACACACATACACACACCGTACACACACACATACACCCAGTCACACACACACACGCCGTACACGTACACAGACATACACCCAGAGACACATACACCCACACCCACACACACACACACCCCCAGGCACACACACACCACACACCGATACACACACCGTACACGTACACACACGTACACCCAGAGACACACACCTACACCTACACACCCAGGCACATACACCTACACGCCCAGACACACACATATACACGTCGTACACATACACACACATACACCCAGAGACACATACACACACACATACACCGTACACACACACATACACCCAGACACACACACACACCGCACGTACACACACATACACCCAGAGACACACACCTACACCTACACACCCAGTCACACACATATACACGCCGTACACATACACACACATACACCCACACACACACACACACCGTACACGCACACACACATACACCCAGAGACACACACCTACACCTACACACCCAGACACACACATATACACGTCGTACACATACACACACATACACCCAGAGACACATACACACACACATACACCGCACACACACACATACACCCAGACACACACACACACACACACACACCGTGAACGTACACAGACATACACCCAGAGACACACATCTACATCTACACATCCAGCACACACATACACACACCGTACACACACACATACACCCAGTCACACACACACACGCCGTACACGTACACAGACATACACCCAGAGACACATACACACACACCCACACACACACACACCACACACCGATACACACACCGTACACGCACACACACATACACCCAGAGACACACACCTACACCTACACACCCAGACACACACATATACACGTCGTACACATACACACACATACACCCAGAGACACACACACACACACATACACCGTACACACACACATACACCCAGACACACACACACACCGTACGTATACACACATACACCCAGAGACACACACCTACACCTACACACCCAGTCACACACATATACACGCCGTACACATACACACACATACACCCAGACACACACACACACCGTACACGCACACACACATACACCCAGAGACACACACCTACACCTACACACCCAGGCACACACACATACACACGCCGTACAGATACACAGACAAACACCCAGATACACAGACAAACACCCAGAGACACATACACCCACACACACACCCCCCCCAGGCACACACACACCATACACCGACACGCACACCGCACACGCACACACACGTACACACAGAGACACACCACACACGTGTATACATACTCTCACATACGGGCACCACGGACACGGGTCCCGACACTACGCTCGACTCAAAACAGGACTTCCAGTGACAGACCCAGAGGTCGACGGCGACACTGTCACTGGTGTTCAGGTCACACACACCGGGAGGGAGTCGGGAGGTCCAGACAGGACGTCCAGTGTGCAGACGTCCGTCTGAGCGACCGACCTTGGGTCCAGTGCAGTCCCGAGAGACCTTCGAGGCCCCTTAGGCGACAGGACGAAAACGTCGGAGACTCCGCGGCGCAGGGAACCGAGTGGGGGGCCGACAGAGAAGCGTCGGTCGTCGGACCCTGAGGGGGGAGAAGACGACGGTGCGGAGACAGACTGACGTCAGTTGTTTCCGAGACCAGAGTCCCTGGGTGCCCTACGTGAACCTGGGTAGACTGACTGGACCCTATTAGAGGGGTCGCTCCTACGAATCGAGCGTGGACGTTTCAGGGAAGAGGGGACATTTCTTGATCTAAGGGTCCAATTCTACCCCCGTCGGAACCCCTGGTCCTAGGTTGGATGGTACCAGTACCCGTCTTTATAGACCTTCGATGCTCCGGTCCACTTGGGCTTTCAGGAAAGTTCGGGCCTCGGAGACTCGTCTTGTGTGACTTGGTCGGACG
The DNA here is from genome assembly GCA_006410555.1 of Capra ibex. NCBI lineage: Eukaryota > Metazoa > Chordata > Mammalia > Artiodactyla > Bovidae > Capra > Capra ibex. The sequence continues at coordinate 94,183,073 of SJYO01018757.1, forward strand.
TCGGAGACACCAGACGTCCGTGAGGGCGGGACAGCGGGTAAAGTACTCTTATTGTCTTTGGACAACGCAGTCAAATCGGAATTTGGGTACGGAGAGTCTCGGAGGTCCCCGGAGGCCTCGGGACCCCTCAAAGGAACAGGTGTCTACTTCTGTTAGGTCGGTCCTTACCCTCCGGGAACGGGGCCGGGGGACGACGTCCACTCCTTCCCAAGTCTGTTCGTGACCGACGGGACTCACGTCCACCCCCTCTTCCGTCGCCCCACCACCTTGCTAGGTCTGCGTCCGACCTGAAACAGGTCGGTGAGTATTCGACCTACTGGGACCGGCCCGACGAAGGCCCTCAGAGTCGAAGGGACAGACAATCTCCCCTCACTAGTGCTCGTAACGCACCTACCACGTCGGTCTAAGGAACTCTATTGCACGCATGTCACTGACCGACTGTCTTTACCTTCGGCGAGTCAGCACAGGCTGAGAAACGCTGGGGTACCTGATATGTCAGGCGCGTGGAGAGGTCCGGCCTTAGGACCTCACCCCTCGGCAAGGGAAGACGTCCCCTAGAGGGGTTGGGTCCCTAGCTTGGGTCCAGAGGACGTAACACCCACCTAAGAAATGGTCGACTCGGAGGTCCCTTAGACCGACTGTCTTCCTCGAGTTTCGTTCAGACTCAAGGGACCACCGCCTCCAACCCCCCCACCCAGAGTTGATGGTCGGGGTAAAGAGGTGAGGAAGGTCGGGGGAAGGTGTAGGACCGGCACAGAGTCGTGTCCCCAGGAGGACTATCTGGAACAGAACCCACATAGAGCCTACCTATGCAAGTCACTGAACCTATCGGGAACAGTCCCACAGCTGGACCTGAACCCCGACCCGTCCACTACACACCTATGTTCGCTACCACACGGACGAGAGTCGGAATGCCCCGGCGTGCACGAAGACACACGGGAGACCCAGAAGACGGCAGTGGTGACCTTCCGGCGCACGGCCGGTCGGTGGGTCCTCCTCTCGCGTTCCGGCGGGGCGACGACGACGATCTTTTCTGGGGGGCCGAACCCAGTCTGTTAGCGTTGAATGGACGTCTGTGTCTCGTTTGGGTCGGTCGCAGTCGTCCCGGTGGGGTCGGGTGGACGTCTGCGGAGACTTTAGGCGGGGGTGGCGAGTGCGGGACAACAAAACCCCCCTCCAAAGATACCTGGCCATCGATTGGTGACATAGGGGGGAAGGAGAAATAAAGTCGAAGAAGTTTGACTGTTCTACGGTGTGACAACATGAAATCTTAGTTGCCACGGTCCTCGGAGCGGGGTGGGGGCTCCGCCCGTCCCCAGTGAACCTACCCAGCGACGGCCCAACTGGAGCTCCTGAAACCACCGACTTCGGGGGAGTAGATGTCCGGGAGGCGGGCAGGACCCCAGTGCCTCACAGGCGAGTCAGTCACTCGGCACCCGAGCTCACTGATTAAAAGTGAAGATTAAATTAATAACTAACTAAGACGGGACTATCGTTTTTCCAGAGACACGTACGTTAATGAAGGAACATCACTTCGTAAAACTAACAGATTACTGAGAGGTCGAGCCCGGTGCGTAGGTCGGGTGAAAATTAATTTGAATAGATAATCTCCTCGGTCGGACGAAGGACTGGGCCACCTAAAGTCGGAGTGCCCCGTCCCGCCTTGGTCCCCGTCTCGACAGGACGAGGCCCCTGTGTCGGACCCCCCGTAGGTCCTAGGACACACCGTAAACACTCGACACGCTGTAGGACCTTAGATTTAGAGTTCCTCTGGTCAGTCGAATTGTCGGGACAGGGACAGGAAGCCTTCATTTCGGAGGTGTCTACCCCCGAACAGCGACTCGAGAGCGACGAGGGTTTCCAGCCCCCTGGGTAGCACACCACGCTCCTCAACCCGACTCTCGTCTGCCCCGACCCACTCCTTGTGCCCGAACCCCCAGTGCCAGAAATCGGTACTGGGCCCCTCTGTCGGATCCAGGCGTCGGGAGTCGACTTCGAGAACCTCGAACACCCAAAGGAAAAGTGTTAAAAAGAAGGTATAAAACCTCGTTATTAGGTCACGCCCAATGTATAATGATTAGACAGTCGTCCAGACCTTGTTTATGGGGTCTTTGTTAAAAAATTAAAATCGTCGTTTAGTCCTGAAGAATTTCTTTCGACTCGTGGCTTCTTAACTACGAAAACTTGACACCACAACCTCTTCTGAGAACTCTCAGGGAACCTGACGTTCCTCTAGGTTGGTCAGATAGGATTACCTCTAGTCAGGACCCACAAGTAACCTCCCTGACTACAACTTCGACTTTGAGGTTATGAAACCGGTGGACTACACTTCTCGACTGAATAAACTTTTCTGGGACGACGACCCTTTCTAACTCCCGTCCTCTTCCCCTGCTGTCTCCTACTCTACCAACCTACCGTAGTGGCTGAGCTACCTGTACCCAAACCCACCCGAGGCCCTTGACCACTACCTGCCCCTCCGAACCACACGACACCAAGTACCCCAGCGTCTCAGCCTGTGCTGACTCGTTGACTTGACTTGACTACTCAAGAATTTCACCAACATACTATTAGGTCAAGTCTAAAACACACGGTTTATTTAATACTTGTTAGAAAACCCAAAACCTCGAGAAACCTGAAACCCTAAACCCCCACTACTATCTACGTTAGACCAAGTGTCCAAGAACACTCCCACTGCACTCTAAGACCCCCGTTTTACAGTGTGTGGCGCGTCCTGCGAACCGTTCGAAAGTCACTTATCAGTAAAGGACGACGGGCAAACGAGACCCACCCGGTCGCGACGATCCCCATGTCTCTGTGCCGTCTGTGTCTCGTGTACGGTCTCAAGAGCCTAATTCCTACCTTCACGGTCCGGTGTCGTCGACGGTACGACCCTCCTCCGCAAAGGAAGTTCTGTGTCTTCCGTCTCAGTTCGCCGACCCCTAAGGACCTCTTGTGCGTGCAGAAGTAGATATTAAATTTTCGAGGTTTAATTTTGTGTTACTCTATCATAAAAAGGTGAGAGTCCAAACATTTTAAAATTTGTAATGACTACAGATCCCGACATGTCGTCACCCTCTGTCGAAGGAATATGATAGTTTATCCGTGACAAAAAAAAAAAAAAAAAAGACTACCTAAGTCTTTTTTAGACTTAAAAAAGTCTAAAAAGTTAAAGTCAAAGGTCGTGTTCAGTCGAACGTAACCTAGAACAACTGAGGTGTCAGGGTGAGGCCCCGAGGCCCTTTCTCTCTGTGCGGTTCTGGATACTCTCGTATCGTCTCACTACCGTCGCACCAAAGGACCCCGGAGGGAGCGTCGAGTCCACCATTTCTTAGGTGAACGTTACGTCCTCTGCGACCAAACTGAGGACCCAACCCTACTAGGCGACCTCTTCCCGATCCGATGGGTGAGGTCATAAGAACCCAAAGGGAAACCGAGTCGACCATTTCTTAGACGGACGCCATGTCCTCTGGACCCAAACTAGGGACCCAACCCTTCTAGGGGACCTCTTCCTTGCCAATGGGTAAAGTCATAAGACCGGACCTCTTAAGGTCCCCGATATATCAGGTACCCCAGTGTCCCAGTGTTTCTCAGTCTGTACTGACTCGCTGAAAGTGAAGTGAAACGTTAAGGTTTTTCACCTTCACTCCCATGCTTAGAGAGGAGGTCACCTCCCACCGACCCTTCTCCTCTCCTTCCCGATATATTTCCCAGACTGTCACGAACGGCGTCTCTTTCACGAGTTCCGCGCTGGTAGTCGAGAACAGAACAGAAAGGTCACCAGGGGAACCGTAGCCCGTGAAGGGACCCCAGAAACGACGAAGGGTGCAACGAACGATAGTAGTACAGGGGATGGGGAGTGTGTCGGAAGGTTCCGGTACTGGACATGTGTCATCCTCGATTCCGACACAAACGCCCATTCACCGACAAGCAAACTGTACAGAAACCGTCTACGGACGAAGCCCGGTCCCTCCCCGACGAAATACGGGGTCCCTGTGTCGATACTGGGTTTGACTCTACGGACGGGGAAGCCAAACGAGGGGATTCCCCACCCGCACGTGGTCGGCCCGGAGACAACCGCACACCGGAGTCGTCTACGACGGGCTCACGTCGATCTTGGAGACCAGACAGTGGCTCAGGTCAACATTTTTCGATGTAAAACTATATAAAGGTGACCGATTTCTCAATTCTATTTTAATTATACGGTCGAGGTTCGGACTCACTGACCGTCCCAAATTTATTACGGTGAATTATCCGTCACCGTTCACCTCCGGTGACGCAAACGGTCGTCACCCGACCGAGGGGACTTTCGGGTTGGAACCCCAGTGGACTGCGTTGGGGGGGGGTCCGGTGGGTTCCCGGGCGGAGACAGGGGACACAGAGGTCCTTTGGGTGAACGGAATCAGGTAGGTAGGAAGGGAGGCGGACGTGTCTTGGCCGACGACGTCGCGGGTGTCTCGGTATGTTATCAGGCGTCAGAGGAGGGCAGGTGAAGAGAGGAGACTTATAAAGAAAGGTCGAACTTGCAATCATGTCAAAACTTAAACTGAGACTCTGCGACGGTTCCGTACCTGTGTCGTCCGTTTACAGTCGTACGTAAAAGATGTCAAAAAGTTTTAGTTTGGGAAATTGACTGAATATCAGTTGGAATGCTTCGTGCCCCACGACCCACCACTACGGGTTTAAAACCTAATGTACTTCCTTCACTCCGAACCTCTCCCCAAAAACCCTCGTCGACGCCCTAGGAGAGAGGACTTGCCTCGCTACGAGAAGTCCGGAAAGGTTGACACCGATGGTACCTTCCTCACCAAACCTGTTTTGACTCGACATTCACCCCTGAGCCCCTACTGACCCTCGCTGGAACGGGGGACTTACTCGTCCCCTGGCGACCACCCCGACCCCCTTCGCCCGAAAGAACGAGTGGACTCGAGACCGGGCCACGTCATGGTCCCCCAGTCGGAATCCCGGGTTCACTAGAACTCAGCTGGCTCACGACTTCGGGAACCACTTGAACGAGAAAAAGATCTGGACGAACATCGAAATCAGTCTCCAACCTTTCAAAGTTCGAGTGACCCAGTCGATGAGGGGTCCGGAGCCCTGGGGAGACGCCATCGGTAGTTACTGGAAGTGGAAACCAGACGGAACCAAAAATGGCGGGGGGGGGGTATATTTGTGAATGATACTCCTAATAAGAGGGTACGGGTGCACCAGAACCTGGAGTCCGGATCCGTAGACACCAGGTCGGGGAAATCGGGAAGACCGTCGTCTTAAGGAAAGACACCCTGGGGTTGAGAATCAGGAACACCAAGACGATACGACTGGGTACAGGTGGAGGGTATAGTCCTACTCGTTCTGTGGGTCCCGACTGGTTAGTCTCGGTTACCATTGACCGAGTTCCTTCCCGTGTCCTGAGGTCCGTCCGGTTAGTCTCAGACCGAACCCTGGGAAAAAGGTCTTTTTAAGCATTTTCCCGAGAACTTTTTTCAAATCAGAATCACTAGTAAATAACTCTACCTGACCTTCTTCGTCTTCGACCTTAGTTCTAACGGCCCTCTTTATAGTTATTTGAGTCTATACGTCTACTGTGGTGGGAATACCGTCTTTCACTTCTCCTTGAGTTTTCGGAGAACTACTTTCACTTTCTCCTCTCACTTTTTCAACCGAATTTCGAGTTGTAAGTCTTTTGCTTCTAGTACCGTACACCAGGGTAGTGAAGTACCCTTTATCTACCCCTTTGTCACCTTTGTCACAGTCTGAAATAAAAAACCCCCCGAGGTTTTAGTGACGTCTACCACTGTCGTCGGTACTTTAATTTTCTGCGAATGAGGAACCTTCTTTTCAATACTGGTTGGATCTATCAACGGTTGTTTCCAGACAGATCAGTTCCGATACCAAAAAGGACACCAGTGCATACCTACACTCTCAACCTGACACTTCTTCCGACTCATGGCTTCTTAACTACGAAAACTTGACACCACAACCTCTTCTGAGAACTCTCAGGGAACCTGACGTTCCTCTAGGTTGGTCAGGTAAGACTTCCTCTAGTCGGGACCCTAAAGAAACCTTCCTTACGACGACTTCGACTTCGAGGTCATGAAACCGGTGGAGTACACTTCTCAACTGAGTAACCTTTTCTAAGACTACCACCCTCCCTAACCCCCGTCCTCCTCTTCCCCTGCTGTCTCCTACTCTACCGACCTACCGTAGTGCCTGAGCTACCTGCACTCAGACTCACTTGAGGCCCGCAACCACCGCCTGTCCCTCCGGACCGCACGACGATAAGTACCCCAACGTTTCTCAGCCTGTGCTGACTCGCTGACTCGACTTGACACACGGCCCGTGACCTGATCCCCGAACGGATGTGACGAACAGTAGGAACATTCATGTCGTGGACATCATCAGTGAAAGAAACAACATCCGCTCATTTAGTTCCGTACACCTCTACCTCTGACAGGACTCCAGCAGACTGTGACAGACGTCTCGGTCCTACCCAGGGCCCGACCAGACGGAGACACCTAAATTCTGAGGGAATCATTAGCTGGAGTGGGAGGTCCGACGGTCCTGCAGGTACGGGTTCGCTCTTTCCAGTCACGTTCCATGGAGACTTAATTTGTAGAGAACTCTGGCAAAGATCCATGACTCGGATTCTTTTCTTAGACTTCAGGTGTGTTTCTGAATCCTTCTCATGACAAATAAGTAGTGTCCCATTAGACACTCACCCTTTAATCTTGGACGGATTTACCGGACATTACTCCCTTACTAATTCATTTAATACGTCGGTTTCTACGAATGTTACTCAAACATTATTGTCCTCCCTTACAGATCGTATAATTCACTCTTTTTGTTGGTCTATTTTTTAACATAAACCTCCGACTAGAGTAGGTATGTTTTAATGTCTAACTAACTTTCTATCTAGAAAAAAAAAGAAAAATTCTAACTTTTTCCGGTTACAAAGGTACCCCAAAAGAGACCCACCATACTATATACGAAGGAAAAATAAGCATCAAAGGTTTTAAAGGTTTTACCCACTCACAGCACAAATCTCAGGCACGTCTTCTTTTGTACTATAATTTTTAAGACCATTCCTTTTACAGTTGTCCTAAGAGTAAGAGCTGACTCAATCATTATAGGTTGGGGGGTCCAGTCTCCGTCCATTTGCTATTCCCGCCGAACGTGACCCCGTTCCAAACCCCAAATGTTGCACGAAAGGACATACACTTACAACCCACTCGTCTGTCGGAGACACACCATTTGTCCCGTCCAAGAGAAAGAGTCGGAATAAAATTCACAATGACAGTATATATAGTATGTAAGTTTTCTTACGTATTGTATATTTATGTCAAATGCCTTTTCATTGTTCTATTTGTGGGTGCGTACACGGTTGATCCTACCCTCTATCTTATAAGACCCCGGAGTCTCGGAGAGACTTGGGGAAGGATTAGGACAGAGGGAGGAAGTGATTGTAAAAGTCCCGTTCTCCTGTGTGTCGGGGTGTATCGTGTACAGCTTTAATATTTAGTTCAATTGCTTGACAATTTTTATTTTTTACAAGATCGAAAGTGAAACTGTTTATATGGAAGTATTGTCGCTTTAACTTTTCTACATATTTTGATGTTCAATACAAAACCATTGACTTTCGACCGTTTTACAGTTCCTCTTAACGTAAATTAATAATAGCCCCTACGGGCCCACAAGACAACTGTCCGGTTATTACGAACCTACTCATTATTTTGGTTTCGTACGTATAAATATTTAATAACATACAAATAAGATATTTTAAATAAAAGAGCGGAAGTAAAGTTGTGATAGTGATTAATACAATGATATTAATTCTAAAAGTGTGTTAAACGTAAAATAACTGTCATGACTGTTTAGTCTGTGGGAAAGAACTCAGTGACATCAAGAATCTATTCGAAAACTTTTAATTAAAGTCAAGCCTCTTTGAAAAACTAGACGGCTCCGTCAGCATCGACCCTGTCAGATATTTTGAGAGCTTTTTTCTATGACTAAATCTTTAATTGGTTTAAAGAAACTGTAACATGAATATTTCAAATTAATAACATTACTCCAACGTATAATGAGTATCAGTAATTGTGTTCTTTGTAGACTAAAATTAAAGTAGCACCTTTGAGTGTCAGTGAAGAGAGTGCCAAAAGTAGTACAAAGTAACAGTTACAGTTCTAAGGACGTTGTTGCGTTTCTTGTCTGCGGTTCGGAGCAGGTACGAGATAAACTAAGATGTATCTGCGTTGACCTCTTCTCAGTGAATTCAAACGTTACCAGGGGTCGAAGGCGCGCACCGTGAAGGGTCAGGGGGGGCTGACCACCCCCGGAAACCTTAGGTCTCTACGACAGGTTCCTCTCCATCCCTTCACCAGGGAGTCCTACTACCCCGTCTTTGGCTTGACTTTCTACCTATTTATCTACCCAGACGTCTCGCCTACGTAGACGTGAGAGACTCCCTTCTCAGACTACCGGGCGCAAAAGAGGACGAGGGCACGAAGAAGGAGGGTTTCGGACTCTAGAGGGACTTTAGTCGTAGACGGAAACTCCTGTCCCGTAGTCTCGGGGAGAGGGACCGGAGACTTCGTCCCTCCACCCTTCGAGAAGAGACCCTCAGACCCCGATCCCAGAGTGACCTAATCTCACTCCCCACTCGGGTCCCCGAGAAATTATTTACTGAAGAACAATATCCCTTCTTGACTGAAGTAAACAAAGTGAAATTGGAAATCAAGGGTTACGAAAACAAGTACCTTTCCTACGACAAGGACGTATTACCGGACGGAACGAACGGGGAGACGGACTTACGATTTGGTCTCACGGAAACAAGTCCTGGGACAGGTGGGCTCCTACCGATATCCTTCCTTCCTTAAGTGTGTGGGGGAGGGACTCGGATCGGTAAGGTCCTCTAACAAACATTCTAATTACCGGAAAAATAGAATGGAGGAGTGGAGGGGGTAGAGACAAGATATGTTCTTGGACCGTAGGTCGGGACTTTTCTACCAAAACTCTGTGATCAAACGGTAGAAAAACCAGTCACCCGAGAGGTTTATTTCAGTATACGGAACAGAGTTGTGGTGACTTATAAGTAACCTTCCTGACTACGACTTCAACTTAAAGGTTATGAAACCGGTGGACGTTTCTTGACTGAGTAAGTTTTTCTGGGACTACAACCCTTTCTAACTCCCGTCCTCCTCTTCCCCTACTGTCTCCTACTCTACCGAGTCACCGTAGTGACTGAGTTACCCGTACTCAAACTCACTTGAGACCCTCTACCACTTCCTGTCCCTTCGGACCGCACGACGTCAGGTACCCTAGCGTTTCTCAGCCTGACCTATTCGAACGGAGGTGTGGAGCAGAGAGCCTAAACAACCGGACACACACCGTTCTTCTGACTTGAACCTGAGCCAATACAAGACTTGGGGTTTATAGACTTATAGACTTGGGGTTTCGTCACTCGGGTCTCCTCCCTGAGGAGAAGCCCCTAGGAAACCTCCTCCTCTGACTGAACAGGGAAGAACAGGACCTAGTAGGTCCTGTTAGACAACACTTCATGACTTCTGGGAGGTCCGTCGCGTGGCCACTTCCCGCACAGTAGGTAGTCTGCTTCTCTACGATTGTCGGAACCTCGGTGGGACTCCCAAACGTTCAGGGAGAACCCCTTTAGGTACCCGTTCCGGACTCACCCCCTTGGACCCCGAGAGGTGCAACTGTCGTAGGTCTGCACGAATGGGCACAAAGACAGAGTACCAAAGACCTGGTCCATGGTCGTCTCACGCCGGCACCTGACGGGGCTCCCGAGCTGGTAGGACGTTCGTCCCACGTCCCCTCGACCCCGAGGAAGACACGTACCGGTTCAGGTCGAGTCTGGTTCTGTACCCGGTCACAGACAGTCGTCCAACTGACCGGTCGTACGGACGTCACTCGCAGCCAGACACGCAGACTCGCACAGACAGAGTCCAACCCGCCAGAGTCGGACCGGAGAGTGGGACTTACGCCCCGGGGCAGAGGGAGACGGGGGGAGGACCCCCAAGAGACACACGTAGGGGTGGAGAACTCAGACGACAGAGAAAAGAAGATCGGCACCCAAAACCGCCTCAGGGGGTGACCCTCGACGAACCCCTGGCTTCGCTCCTTCAATCTAAAACTTAGAGACACACAGACTTTACAGTGTGTGAGAACGTACCAACAGACTCACAAAAGAACCCATTTCCTAAGACCGACCCTTGATCAAGGGGGCTCTTGAACCCTCCGAAGCGAAGTGACACAAGACCTAAAGTCCGAACAGCGGCTTTACAGGCTGAGGTAAAACGAAAGACTCAGAAACGACACTGGACAAAAGAATAGGGAAAAACCGGGGTAGACCTTCCGACTTCGTAGAAGGGGCGTACCGGACCCACGACGCGAATGGGGCACCACACGGGACCACGCCCGGGAAGAGTAGACAGACAGGACCCGTGAGCCGCCGGAGAATTTAAACGGCTGATCACTAGAAGGAAAGACCCTTTGAGAGCACTGACAACGAAGACCTCAAACGTGACCACGAAGTGACGACCAACGTAAGTCACCTACCCCTCCTCTACCTTCCGACGGAACGAGGGTAAGACCCTTCTTCGGTCTTCCGTCAGGTCAGAGAAGGGACGCGTGTCGCACACGAGGCCCCCGGCACCGTCTGAACTGAAACGTGAACCCGGAGGAGACGGGACCGTCGGCAGTCGTCCTCGGACACAAAGGTTTCCGAGGAAAGGGTTCCACGAAAAGGAGACGGCCCGACTTGAGGTCGATTCTTCTGGTCCTCTGCCAGTCGAGGGACTCCCGTGGCTCCCAGACGAAACAAGTAGGGACCTAAGAGTCCCGAACGCACGACTCGAGTCAGTGAGTCAGCACAGACTGAGAAACACTGGGCTACCCGACATCGGACGGTCCGAGGAGACAGATACTCTAAAGGGTCCACTCTTATGACCTAACCCAATGGTAAAGGAAGAGGTCCTCTAGAAGGACTGAGTCCCTGACTTGGGATTAGAGGACACAGAGGACGTGACCGTCCACCTAAGAAACGGTGACTCGGTGGACCCTCTGGGGGTGTGATGTGCACTAGAATCGGTTTTCCGGCTCTTCGATCCGACGGACGTTTATCACCTATAGTTTCTCCTTGCGAGACGGGGACGGGACGACCAAAACCTCCCAGAGGACTTCTCTCTCCCCCGTTGTTGTCGAGTGGGACCCCTGCGTGTGTGGTCGTCGTCGGCGGGGATCCTTGAGTACGAGGGTTCCCCTGGGTCCACGACCGTCAAGGTGCCTCCTGGGGAGGAAGACCGGGTCGTCCCGGTTCTGGGTCCACGCCCCTCTGAGGTCCGGTCCGTCAGTCGACCCGTCCCAGTGTCGGGGTGGGTGGCCGTCCGTCCGACGGACTCTGTGCGGGGAGAGGTCGGGTCCGTCGAAGGCCTGACTCGGGACGAGGAGTGACCGGAAAATTTACTGTAGGAACGGGGGTGAGTATCGAGTCCACCAATTCTTAGGCGGACGTTACGTCCTCTGGGGTCAAGCTAGGGACCCAACCCTTCCTGGCGACCTCTTCCCTATCCGACGGGTCGGGTCATAAGAACCCGAAGGGACCATCGAGTCGACCATCTCTTAGGCGGACTTACATCCTCTGGTCCCAAGTTAGGGACCCAACCCTTCTAGGGGACCTCTTCCCTTTCCGACGGGTGGGGTCATAAGACCGGACCCCTTAAGGATATCAGGTACCCCAGCGTGTCTCAGTCCGTGCTGACTCGCCGGAGGTGAAAGTGAAGACGGAGGTGAAAGCATCCGCGAGGACCAAAACAAAGGACCTACGGTATCGAGAAGGAGACTCCAATCTTTCCCTTTGGGAGAAGAGGGAGTTCGGACCGAACGAGGGACCACTGGAAAGAGTACAAACCAAAACTACGGTTTTTGAACCGGAGACACGTAGCCACGACTCAGCATAGAACCTCTGTCTTAAAACTCCCTTCGTCTGTTTTTTTTTTTTTTTTAGGGACCCACCCCTTCTAGGGGACCTCCTCCTTTACCGTTGGGTGAGGTCCTAAGAAAGGACTTTTTAAGGTGCCTGTCTCCTCGGACCGCCCGATGTCGGGTACCCCGGAACTTCTCGACCTGTACTCACTCGTCGTGCCGTGTGTGCCTTTTCTCGAGACAACGAAGCGCTCCGTCTCCCCGTGTGTCGCCCGAGCGCCGGGACTCTTGACGCAGGGCCACGCCCCTCTCGACCACTCCTCGAACCATCTGCCCAAGTCCCGTCCGAGCGACTCCCCGTGGGCCACGCCCGTCCCGGACGGGAGGAAAGTCGACCTGAGTGGACCTGAGTGGACCAGAGGACGACTCGACGAGGTCCAGTGGTTTGACGGTAGAGACCGTTTCATTGGAGAGACGAAAAGTTATACGACAGATCCAACCAGTATTGAAAGGAAGGTTCCTCGTTCGCAGAAAATTAAAGTACCGACGTCAGTGGTAGACGTCACTAAAACCTCGGGGTTTACTATTTCAGACGATGACAAAGGTGACAAAGGGGTAGATAAACGGTACTTCACTACCCTGACCTACGTTACTAGAATCGTGTAATTTTTCGTCTCTGTAATGAAACGGTTGTTTCCAGGTAGATCAGTTCCGATACCAAAAATTTCACCAGTACATACCTACACTCTCAACCTGACACTTCTTTCGACTCGTGATTTCTTAACTACGAAAACTTGACACCACAACCTCTTCTGAGAACCCTCAGGGAACCTGACGTTCCTCTAGGTTGGTCAGGTAAGACTTCCTCTAGTCAGGACCCACAAGTAAACTTCCTAACTACGACTTTGAGGTCAGGAAACCGGTGGAGTACACTTTTCGACTGAGTAACCTTTTCTGGGACTACGACCCTTTCTAACTTCCACCCTCCTCTTCCCCTACTGTCTCCTACTCTACCAACCTACCGTAGTGACTGGACTACCTGGACTCAAACTCATTTGAGGCCCACAACCACTATCTGTCCCTTCGGACCGCACGACGTCAAGTACCCCAGCGTTTCTCAACCTGTGTTCACTCACTGACTTGACTTGACTGACTTGACTGGAAGAGACCTTACTTCCTACGATCACAGAAGGCAAACGACCCCCAAAGAACCACCGAGAAGAGTGTCCGTATGCCATTTCTCAGACGGACGTTACGTCCTCTGGACTCACGCTAGGGACCCAACCCTTCTAGGGAACCTCTTCCCTTACCATTGGGCGAGGTCAAAAGCACGGACATCTTAAGGTCCCTGTCTTCCCGGACCGCCCGAGGTCAGGTACCCCAGCGTTTCTCGGTCTACGCTGACTCGATGGTCGTGTGAAATCAAGACGTCTCCTCGGTTCCTGTGACAAGACACATACGGAACTCCCCCTCGGCCTGGGCGGGGTTTCGACGTGAGACCAAAGAGGCGTCCGAGGAGGGAACAGAGGCGTAGGGGCGGAGAGGGACTAATCGTTGTCAAACTTTCCGAGGACATGGGCCCTCGGGGCGTCATTGGATGTCACAAAGTCGAAACCGCGCGCATACGATACGACGACCGCCCGGAGACGAGAAGGGACCGTGGGCCGAGTCTCAGTCCTTACCTCCAGACTCGTCGAAAACCTTTGACTCACAGTCACCCCGACCAGTCACAACTCGGAGTCACTTCCCGACAGACCCATCTGGCACAGACCCTCATGCGGGCTCCAGTCGTCAACAACCGGAAGGGAGACCCCAACTACCTAGAAGGTCCGAGGAAGGACCTCCCTCGTCCCGACCGACGGTTAGAGGCGTACGACCCCTCCAAGGACACAAGTCTTGGGGTACAAGTACGGGAGGACCCCCGGCACGGGAGTTGTGTCGTCCTCACGGGCCAGGTCTCAGACAAATGGAACAGGTCCCTCACTAGGAGGTTGGAAGGTGTCCCACCCTCCATCACCCCCGTGTGCCCCGTAGCGGTCGGTGGTTCTCCTACACTGGCGAAGAGTGCGTCGAAAGGAGGTCGGGGAGCGCAGACGGTGCGGAGGGAAGTAGGGGTGGAGGTCTTCCCGGACCAAAGAGTCAAGGATCGGGACAACCAGACTGACCAAGAGTTCGAAAGTCCGACGTCTAAACCCTAGACTGAAAGAGGCCGATCTACTGGGTGAACGGTCGGCATCCGACGAGGCGTCGAAGGTAGTGGAACGAAACCTCAGAGAAACGAACAAGAGGATAGGAATTTTGAGGAGGAATAACCACAAACACACCTCCCAACCCTCGGTCACTTTATGAAAGAACTTAAGATTTGAAGTCGACGGTTTTTCGGGTCGACGAGAGTACCTCTTATGGTCGCTCCTAATCCGTCCAGGTCTCAAAGACCACCACTGCTGTGACACTACGTTTCTCTTGGACTACCTATTTCTTTTCACCTCGAAACTACTCTTTTGAGGTTCTCTACTCTTTCCACACCCTAGGTCGGAGAGGACTTCGGCGCGGTGTCTACAGTCGGTTCCTCAGGACACGAACACTAAGACAAACCAGACCAAACCACTTTAAGACGGTTCATGTTGACTTTCTAGGGACTGGTCAAGAACCAGAAGAGATTTAAAATGGACGACCAATACGGTAGACGAAGGGGAAGAGTTGTCCCTTGTCGCGAAGGAGTCTCTCCGGGTGGGCGACCTCGCGGCGGAACCAAGGTAAACCAGAGGAGTGGGATAAAACAAAAGACGAGGGGTATGAGGGGATTGGCTCGGTCCTGGAGAAGTTTCTACGGTCTGGGAGTCCCTCGACGTTCACTACCATCCCGTCCCCGACCGGTCGATCCCGGGTGCCCGACTTAGGCTAGGTATTAGACACAAACGGTGACTCCCAAAGAATCTCGTGTCGTCGCGGGTAGGGTAGCACGTAGTGTGACGAAAGTGGGATGTTGTCGTCTCAGCTCGTCACCAGACGTCCACACTTCATAAAAGACGGACCCTGAGACACCCTGAACAAACGGCTCCAGATCCTAGAGCACCGATTCTCCTGTCGTCAGTCTGTCCGAACCAAGTACAGAGCTGTTCCAGTGGATACACACTGGAGCCCGTCCGGCAGATCGGAGAGACTCGGTTTCAGACGAGCATAAGTTCGTCCCCGGGACGGGACGGGACGCGGCGCTACGAATGACCCCTCTAGGGCAGAGGGCCATTGTCTACATTTATTGGTCCACGGGCCCTGGTTTGTCGGTCCAGTTCAAAGGGTACTTCAGGGGGTGCACTCGCCCCGGAGACGGGACGGACGAAGTCAGGGGGTCGCAGAACAAGTGATTTGGTTAGTAACCTTTACTGGTCGTCCGGAGGGACACGGGACGTCACACCTGCATTCCAAACTTAAGAGGGGGTCCGGGGTCCGGATCACGGGACGCCGGGCCCTTCCCCTTCGTCCCGTCCCGAGTGTGGGACTCCCGGAACGCCACTCTGGACTGCCACTGTCGACCTACCGGCGCCCACGGCGCAGGCAGCACCTTTCCCTTCTCCGCCCGAGACGTCCGTATCACCCCCCGCCAGGGACCGGTCGTACCGACAGGTGCCGGCGGTGAGTAAGGTCGGTCGGAAGGGACCGGTGACCTACTTAACACGTTTGACACGAGCACCCGGACCTGGGAATGCCAGTCGGAAGGGGAGGTCAAAGGTCGAGACTCGTGGAGGAACGAACGGACGTCCCTCACGTCCGGGACCATCCGACACGGAGGTATCTTACCGGAAAGGTCCTCTCGTCGGGCTCCCGGGGACGACCACCGGTAACTCCTGAATCCCAGGGGTACCGGTAGAGTCGGCACCTTCCAAGATCCACAGACTACGACATCACCGAGGCACCGAACCGGGGGTCCACAGGACCGGTACGGCCCGGGAACCACCGTAACCGTGGGTCAGGGGTCCGAGAGGTCGCGGTCGGGTGTCGTGGACGAGAGCGCCGTAAAAGGACCAGCCCTAAGAAGAGAGAGACGGACGTCGAGAGAGAGGTCGGAAAAGGGTCCTGTCTCCCCAACGACTAACATGTGTATTGATACGAAGAAACGACACGATAGAAGGGCACCGAAATTAAAAGAATAAGAAAAGAAGGTTTATTCTGGTTTTAGCCAAATTCGTTTCTTTAATAAGTAATTCCCTTACCACAGTCACAAACCATAACCTTGGTGGACTTCAGTTAATTCCTAGGTGTCTTAGTTAATAAGAGAGACCCGACTTTAGTCCTTCACCCTTGACTCTCCTTACCCAGAGGAATTGAGTGTCGTCCTTTCTCTGTCCTAAAATTATCTGGACCCACCGGCGCTCGATAGTCGAGGGACGATTTACAGGTTCCGGTTAAAATTTGGTTATGCAACCGACCACCCCCGACCGGCAGGTGTGACGGGACGTCTCTTAGTTTAGAGACGACTTTTACCCGAGGTTTTCCCCTTCTGGATTTCCCTGGCTTCCCTGACCGTCCGTGCGTGAGGTCCGCGCTTTAACTTCTCCGAAATCCTAAGTCAGTCGTTCTATTTCTTGAAAAGTCCCGTCACTAAATTGTCAACGACCACTCTCACTGCTCTGACCTTGGGAAACGTCCCAACTACCCACAGAAGTGACCACGTCGGTGGAACCTTTTGTCATACCTCCCAAGAGTTTTTATCTCAGAGAAATACTGGGTCGTTGAGGAAGACCTATACACACGACGATTCACCGAAGTCAGTACAGGCTTAGAAACGCTGGGGTACCTGACGTCGGGCGGTCCGAGGAGACAGGTACCCTAAGAGGTCCGTTCTTGTGACCTCACCCAACGGCAAAGGAAGAGGTCCCCTCGAAGGGCTGGGTCCCTAACTTGGGACGCAGACAACGTAGAGGACGTGACCGTCCGCCCAAGGAATGGTGATTGCGGTGGACCCTTCGACCCATACTATTTGGGGTTTCTCAGCTTTCGTCCCAGAGTTTCTCTGTAGCCGTGCCAGTAGAAGTGACGTCCCAATAAGTGTTCTCGCCTCTGCACCTCTGTTGGGTCCCAAGGCAGTCGTCTACTCACCTATTTGTTTCACCAGAAATGTAGGTTCCCTCATAGCGAGTCGGCAGTCTTCCTCCTCGGAGAGGGTAAACGTTGTTGGACCTACCTGGACCTCCCACCGCACGACCCACTCTACTCGGCCTGCGTCTTTCTGTTTATGACGCTAAGGTGAGTGGACCCTTTAGAGTTCGTCGGTCTGAGTGTCTCGTCCTTCATCTTACCCCCAACGACCCCGACCTCCTTCCCTCGCTCGAAGACCAGCCACCCCTGGTCCACTGCCGATGTGTCGCCTCGAGACGCACGTGACAACCCGGACGACAATTGTTTTGGATACAACACGGGACTTGTAGTACAAGTTGTCCTCTGTCCTACAAAGGAAGGACACGATTCTCAAAAATGGGGGTTTACGGCTTCTCTGTTTTGGTCTTTCGTTTCCTGTGTTCCTTTGAAACGGAAAACGACGATGGCACCTGTACCCTACCGAGGTGCCCCCAAACGGATGCGGGTTTGAGTAGTCTAACATAAGGAACCTATACAGTTAGTATGACTTTCGTTTTAATTTTTTTTAGTTTTAATTCCGTTTTGTTAGACACTAACTGTTTTGTAGTTCTAAAATTCATTTCTGTCGGACGCCAACCAAACAAATGCTGGGGGCGGTGTCCCAGTGTACAAAGGTTGGCGCACGTCGAGACCCGAACCACCGACACTGGAGTACCCCCAGTACTTTCAACACTCGCTACGCGGACGTGTGGTCCGTTGCACCCCGAAATGGTCTCTGTACAGGAAACTAACATCCCACAAATAAGCGGAAAGTGTGAACCGAGATCTATCCTCTTCGACGAAACCTTTCACAGATAAGACTGACTGTGGGTAGGTGAGTCGACCTGACCCGGACCCGACCGGAGCGAAGAGCGACCGACTCGTGGGGATCCAGACGACGACAGGGAGAGACTAGGAGTCCCGGGGAGTCATCCTTTGACCTTGCCGGACAGGGACTACCACGACGGCACCCTAGTCTACTGAACTGTCCACCCTACGTGACACCACCGCCTCCCCGGAGTCACGACCTGCCCCGGGAGACTGGGGGAACGAGTGGGTGGGTCCCGTCCACTCCCACCAGTACGACGAGCCGGGGATGTCACGTCCGGACGGAAACCCGATCTCACTCAGACGTCTGGTTTCGTCAGTGTCTTCGAGCTCCAAACGCACAGACGTGAACGAGTGTGCACACACGAGTACGTGCAGGTACAGGCACACGCATAGTCGTGTGTGTACACGTGCACGGGTGTGCACAGACGTCCGAGTGTACCTACACTTGTGCGTCCACGGGTGTACGTAGAAGCACACAGACGGACACACGACACACATAGACGTAAATGTCCGTGTACACGTCTACATATGTGAGTACACACACGTGTGCACGGGAGTGTGTACGTGTGTGCACGAGTGGACGTACACACGTGCACGGAGTACACGTTACGTGTGCGTGTACGTGTGCGTGTACGTGTGCACACACGCACGTACACACACATGCACACGTACACGTGTCCACACCCGTACACACGCGTACACGTGCACACGTCGGTATACACACGTGGCCGTACAGAAGTACACACGTGAACACACGCACACGCACGTACACACACATGCACGCGTACACGTGTCCACACCCACACGCGCGTACACGTCGTGTATACACACGTGCACGTACAGAAGTACACACGTACACGCGTACACGTGTCCACACACGCGTGTACACGTGTCCACACACGCGTACACGCACGCACACGTACACGTACGTGCACGTGCGTACACACACACACGACAGTCGTGTAGGAGAGGAGGAAGTGAGCCCCTTGGACGACCCGACTGTCCCTCTGGGGGCAGTCAGGGCGGACGACCCGAGCACGTCAAAGGTTGTTCTCCACGGAGACGGAACCCGTGGACGACGCCTCTCCCTGCACCCGGGTCCTCCGACACCCGAGGACCCCAGCCCCCCCGCAACGGTTCCCTCTACCTCCGACGTCCCGTCCACACCCCCACCTCCTCGGGGACGGAGGGACGAGGAGCAGGAGGGAGGCAGGAGGGGCTCCCGACTGCTCTCGACCCATACCTACTTGGTGATATTGAAGAGTAAACAGGCACCATACGGAAGGTCTTCCTGAACGGACTGTGAAAGGAGAATATTAAGTCTTGGTGTGTTTTCGAGTGACTAGGACGTGTTTGTCGGAAGAATGTAAAATAAGGTTTATGTTTAATTTAGGTTTTTCATAAAGAGACCCTTGCATTTAACCATGTCGGTGATACCTTGTGTCGTACCTCCAAGGAATTTTTTGATTTTTGTCTCGATAGTATACTCCGTCGTTAGGGTGAGGACCCAGATGTGGACTTCTTTTGATTAAGTTTTCCTATGTGCGGAGGGTCACAAACGACGTGGTGAAAAGTGTCGTCGGTTCTGTACCCTCGTTGATTTACAGGTAGTGGTCTTCGTACCTACTCCTACACCACGTGTAGGGGTCGTCTTACGAGGACTCAGTGTTCTTCTTGCTCTATTACGGGAAATGTCATTATACGTACCCGGACCTCTGATAGTGGGTCCCACCTCGTTCGGTCTCTTTCTGCTCTCAGTGTATAGTGAGTACACACCTTCGACTTTTACTATGTCTACTTGAATGAATACTTTGTCTGAGTACCCGTATCTCTTGTTTAAATACCATTGGTTTCCCGTTTACACACAACTCCCGTCCCTATTTAATCCTCAAACCCTAATCGTCTATGTGAGATAATATGCATTTTAGTTATTTGTTTCAGAACGACATATCATGTCCCTTGTCGTAAGTCATGGAGCGTTAATAGATATTACCCTCTCTTATACCCTTTCCTGTGCATATGCATATTGACTTAGTGAAACGACATGCGGACCTTGCTTCTGTAACACTTAGTCGACAAGTCAAGTCAACGAGTCAGTACAGATTGAGAGACGCTGGGGTACTCAGCGTCGTG
Organism: Capra ibex; assembly: GCA_006410555.1. Taxonomy (NCBI): domain Eukaryota; kingdom Metazoa; phylum Chordata; class Mammalia; order Artiodactyla; family Bovidae; genus Capra; species Capra ibex. Next base: position 94,203,086 of record SJYO01018757.1, read on the forward strand.
TGGTCCGGAGGAACAGGTAATAGTTGAGGGTCTCAAGTGAGTCTCAGTTCAGGTAGCTCAACCACTACGGTAGGTCGGTAGAGTAGGAGACAGCAGGGGAAGAGGAGGACGGGGGTTAGGGAGGATTGACATGGAGGTAATTTTTTTACTTTTTCATAATAAAGAGAAGAACGAGACCGGAGACCATTCGAGTCTCGATCCGAAACCGTAGGACTTCGAAACGGCAAAGGTAGTAAAACGAGTAGATAACTAAAACTATAAAATTTTACAGGATTTACTTCTAACAAGAAACGTCAAAAGTCTTCAGGAACTAATATGTGTAGGGGTCCAGGAAGAGTGCCTCTTTGCTCATTTATTGTACGTCAATAAGTTTAAGACCAACAAATACCCGCACCTCCCTTCTCGCTCACCGACAACAGCCCACTTTACCCCGGGACCGCCCACTACTCCTAATGCCGGGTCGCGTGTCGGGGCCGGGACGGAAGTAAAAATAAGTGGAGATTTAGTTGTAATCTTTCAGAGACTTGATGGTCCTCCTTTCTTTCCTGAATTTTTCTGTTTCATATAAGGTCCTTTCGTTACTAAAGAGCCCGATAAACAGTGAAGTTCACGTTATCTAATTGTTTTACGACATTATTCTTCTCGATGATTTTTTACTAAATAACCATGAAATCTGGACAATTTTGTCCAATTACAGTTATGTTAATCGAAGGTCTAGTTCCGTCAGGGGGGCATCTCCCCTTCAACTATTTTGCCGGAATTTGTGGTGAGGTAGTCTCCAGCCCTCAGTCCGGACCCCTCTCTCCTTCCGGGGGGACGCCACAGGGACGCGGGGGAGGCACCCGGGGGTCCCGGTGGGGGTCCTGACATGTCGACTCGGACCCCGGGACTCCTCGCCAGTGAAGTAGACCTTCAGTGCTCCGGACCGACAGAGTACCTGCCTACTGGGACTCGAAGATTCCTCTGACTCTCCGCTACCAGTGTGACCCCTACACTCGACCACCTCCCCGTGGTTGGGGACGTTACTCGTCGGAGTCCGACACTGCGACCTGTCTCGGACCAGAAGGACCCAGGCCCCACGTCGACCCTCGAGTCCCGTCCGTGACACGAGCCGGACCGTAACGACCCCCGCCCCCCGCCAACCTGAAGGCATGAACGACTCGGGACGCGTGGGTGACGACGGAGGTCCCCGGTGAGGAGGTCCCTCGGTCTGACTCCGACACACTCGGAGTCCCAGGGACCGACCGGTAGTCTCACAGGGGTGGGGGCTCACTCGACCCTACCGACGTCACGGTGGCCGGGGTAAGAGTTTCGCCACACCTGACCCACCGACGAGAGACTCCCACCCTTGAGTCCACCGTAGCGCGAGTCACACCCCTGGGACGGGGGAGGGACGGGCAGGAGGGGGAGGGAGGAGCAGGAGGGGGAGGGAGGAGGACCGGGGCAGGAGGCGGTGACGGGGGAGGGAACGAGGGAGGAGGGACGGGGGAGGAGGGGGAGGGGGAGGGACGGGATAGGAGTCGGGGTGTCGGGGAGTAGTCCTGGAAGAATGTCTGAGTCCAAGACGACGAACTACGGGCCCCGAGTCCTCTCTTCCAGGTCGACCCGGACGTACCTGGCGGCGGGTGGGGAGCGGGGTAGTCGGAGTGGGCCGACCTCAGCCCAAGATATTTCCCCCACCAGCTCCGCCCCCAGACCAGGTCGCCGAGAAAAGGACACTCTCTCCCTCCCTGCTAAATCCCGTTGCAATCGCAGACTCTCTCTGGGACAACCACATCCGACGACACCTCAGAGCCACCAGTCTTGACAGGACCGACCCGGACCCCTGGGTGCCCACGAAGCCCTACTTGTGTACTCACGCACCCGCCTACTCCCTCACTCCTCCGTCGAAGAGTCGTGGGAGTGGTCGGGGGCCCCAGGGCAGGCGGAGACCACCTCCCGTTCCTGAGGGGATGTATGGGGGGAGGGTGGGCCCCCCCTATGAGTTCTTCGAAGGGAAATACACAGACCGTGCCAGGCGGACAACTCCCCCCCCCGTCAAACGTCTCTTTTCGTTCCGGTGTAGGACGGGGTAGGCTCCCGGACCGTCGGTACCGGGTGGAACAGGACGTGGTCGGTCCCGGGGTGTCCGGGACTCGGGGAGACAGCCCCCTTCTGTAAACAGGGAAGGTTCCGGAGACAGGACATACGATCGGGTCTGACAGGGAAGAGGATAGTGTCCTTTTCTCGACGACCTGGTCTGGGGGTGGTGCTGGTGGGGAAAGATCTGGGACTGAGGTCGGGTGGACTGGTGGTGCCTGGACCCCGGTCCTGCGTCGACTGGACCCCCTCTTCCAGAAGGTCGAGAAAAGAGACGGTCCTCGGGTCCTCTACCTTCGGGAAGGAGAGCCAACAGTCCGGTCTAGCGAGCGAGACTCGGAAGGCTCCCGCCCCAGAGGGACTCTTAGGGTGCCGTGTCCTGACCACCAGGAAAGGACGGAGCAACCTCCGGGGAGTGGCGACCGGCCGGGACCACCGGAACCGGACCGGTAGGTGTCGCGAGGGAGGGCAGCGGGTCCCGAGACGGCAGGAGGGTCGAAACCTCCGGGCCGGTCGGGCCTCTCCGGGGGCCGTGGGCACTCGATATCGCGGGTCTTAGTGTCCTACCGAGACCCCGAGGTTTTCCACCACAGCCGTTCCTCTCACTGACGACATGCCGCCCCCACACCCCCTGCCCTCTGTCAGGGGAGGGAGTAGGGGGTGAACCTTTTCTGGTTCTTCGAACAAAAGACCCTCCCTTCGGCTCTGGACGGACACCACCTGTACTGGGACTCTCCGGAGGACCGGGTGCCCGTCTCTTCCTTCCCACTCGGGGAACCACCCCATCCGTCGGCCGGCCCCGTTCCCCAGTCTGACACGGGGTCCCCGGAACCGACACCCACAGCTCCCAAAGCTACGACAACTGGTACACCAGGGACTTCGGTCCCACCCACAAGTCCCCAGGGACACTACGGGTCGGAGAGTCAGGTCGTTACCGGACCTGAGGGGTTCCCCGTCTCAACCCCGGAGAGACGAAGGTCCCCCCCGGAAGGGACTCCCTTACGTCCAGAGGACGTGCGCCTCTCAGCTCAGGAGTCGGGGTAAAGACCTCCGGTGGACCGTCCCCCTCTCTCAAACAGGGGCACCCTGGTCGGGTCTCGAGACTGACGAGACCGGCAACCGTAGGGCGTCCGCAAGTGAGGGCCGAGATTGGTCCCGTGAGTTCAGCCCTCCCTGTCCACCCACACACAGGGGAAAGGTCGTATCCCTGGCCCGCGACACGCAGAGACGTGAGTCGGTTGGTCTGGCGTTCCTTTCGACGGACCCCCACCACCGGAGACACGCCCAGAGTCCTTGGACCCGCTGAAGTCGACCCCCCGCCGCCCACTCCCTCGTCCCAGGTCACACCCAGACACACAGGTTCCACTCACTCCCCCTGACCACCGGTACTACCTTTCGACCGAACGTGGGGGTGGAGTGTCTCAGAACTTACAGGACCCTCGTAGTAGAGTTTATGGAAGCCTGTGAGTGACAGGATCGAAGAGTGTCTCTGGGACCTCTCCGACTCCCAGAGACGGGTCCTGCTATCAAGAAGTCCTACTCACCTGACCGGCACCCCACTCCTACCTACCGCCCCTCTCAGAATCCAATCGTCTGGGACGGTCGTCGGGACCCTTCTCCCTAGTCTACCTTCGTCTCTCTCGACAGGCGGACCCCGGTCCGCAGACCTTCTCCTTCCCAGTCACGACGAAGACTCTGACAACGGACCCACTTTGGACTCGACGAGCTCCCTCGACGGGGTCTCCCCCCTGCGACACTCACCAACTAGTTGACGGGCCGACGACTTGTAGGTAGTCTGGGAAAGAGACCCGTCTCAGTGACCTATCATCCTCCCCGGAAGACCAGATGGGTCGAGCCCCCGCAATGCGGTCCCACGGACGGAAGGGGGCGTCCGGGACCGTAGGGAGACCCATGGTCCTACGACTCCACCCCTGTGTCCTCCGTCTCCCCGAGACCGGACGACTCACCTCAGTCAAGTCGGGTCAGGGTAGGTGGTGGACCTTACACCTAAAGTGAGGTCTTTTTGAGTAGACTTTTTCCATAAAGAAAGGTGACGACCTCCCTAAATAACCGTTTTGATCGGTAGATAATTGTAATAGACCCCTGAGCCGCGACCACTCTTATCTATGATATTTAGAAGCAACATATTTTTGGGTCCTCGATCTTCCGAAATCACCTGCCGTTTATCTTTTCAGATCCCTCGAGTCCGGACAAATAAAATGAATCTCCCTTTCTGGTAAGCCACGGGTCGGTCCGTCCTTTACCCAAAACCCCTGCCGGTGAATCGGGTCGACAACCGGGACTTTGACACCCTCATTAGCGACGGACGTTAATTCCGTCCGCCGAGTCTCCCGGCGCAAGACAGGGCTACCACCCCGAAGACCTTTTCCGTCCGAACTTCGAGGTCCGTCCGCCGGCGTCCCGGGTCACCCCTCCTTGCCGGGTCACTGATCGACGCTCCCGTCGAGGTCCGGGGCAACGCAGACCAATCCCGGTCGGTCGCTGACCCTCCGACCAGCGGGACCACACTCGCCACCCACCCACCCTCCTCTGTCCCCACTCGTCCTCGGATTTCGAGGTAGTAGGCTAAGAGAGGGGGCCCCGAGACGTAAACACACAGACTCCCGTTCGGACCCTCTCGACCCCCACACAATCGGTGAGTCAGGACATACTGAGAGACGCTGGGGTACCTGACATCGGACGATCTGAGGAGGCTGGTACCCTAAGAGGTCCGATCTTATGACCTCACCCAACGGGAAAGGAAGAGGTCCCGTAGAAGGACTGGGTCTCCAGCTTGGACCCAGAGGGCGTAACGTCCGTCTAAGAAATGACGACTCGATGGACCCCTCTTGACCTCCCGAAGTAGGAAAGGGCGTAAAAACTGACCAGGGTCTCGGACCCGATTCCGACCATGTCCCTCGGGGGTCGAGGGAACCGGCTGGGGTCGGAGAGCCAGGACTCTGTCGGGCGTAGGAGGGTCCCCAAAAGAGACGTGAAGCTAGACAGTCGTGGCCAAAGACGACTACCAACAGTCTGGGAACCGTCTAGACGTCGGCACTCCTGGGGTACAGGGACGTGGACCTGGGTCCCGTCGGCTCTTCGCACTCAGATCCCCACCTCCGTACCTCCCCCTCGTCTCCCTCGGACCTGGGGGGAGGGACTCCCCGCGGCTCCTGGACGGAGGTACTCTCCCCTGCACCGATAGGGTCTCGGAGACCGACCACCCCTCCCTACTCACGCCCCGAACGCCAGGACGTATTCGACGAGTGGTGTTCCCACGACCGGAGGGGAGGGGACGTCTCGTCCGTCTGTCCCCAGTCGGGACCCACGCGGAGACGACTCCGGCCTTCTCTGACGTGTGGACGCGAGGCCCTGCCGATCACACGTAGAGTCGGGAACGAGGCTCGACCTGTACAGGGGAGGTTGAGTACACTACTCTGCAGGGGGAGGGGGTCCACTACCCCGGACGCCCTCTACTTCCCAGTGCCCCGACACTAATGACAGCAGATTACTCCCCTGAAGTAGACCCGAAGGGATCACCGCGTCTCCCATTTCACGGACGGACGTTACGCCCTCTGGACCCAAGGTAGGGATCCAGCCCTTCTAGGGGACCTCCTCCCGTACCGTTGGGTGAGGTCATGAGAACGGACCTCTTGGGGTACCTACCTCCTCGGACCACCCGATGTCGGGTGTCCCAGCGTTTCGTAGCCTGTGCTGACTCGCTGAAGTGAAGTGAAGAGAGGAGAAGAAGTTACTCCCCTGTTCCGCTTTCGTCCAGCAGACGTCTGGGTCTCTCCTTCAGCCGAGAGAGGGGGTCCGTGGGTTGGTCGGGGTGGAACTCGAGCCGGGAGGTTCGGGGGCGTCGACCCTCTTCCTTTCGGTAGGTCGGGCTCCGTAGGACGACGCCGTCGTCCCACCTACCTCTGTCCACTCCCGGAAAAGACTAGTGCAGAGAGCGATTACACGCGACTCGCCGTCCCTGACGCCCCTCCGGCACGACCCACCAGCTCCCGTGTACGAATCACCGGCCTGTGGACAGCCGGGACAAGTCTGGGCCTCTCGGCCCACCCCGCGGTCCGAAAGACGACTACCGCTAGTCCCGAGTCGAGACTCTAGTAGACGGGTCCGGACCGGAGTCCGGAGTGTCGGGAAAGTTGTAGGAGATCCTTTTCGTCGGGTCGACCGACCGTGGGCCCCCACCCGACTCAAACGCCAGGAAGCCTTTGTCGGTCTCTCACAGGAGGATTTAGACTCCCTACGACCTCCCAGTCTCTCGGTTCGCAGCAGGTGAGCAGGAGGTGAGAACGGGGGTGGCACTGGGTGTCTCCAGTCTACGCCCGTGTCCCACCACCTCCTCCACGGGGTCTCAGTCCCCCTACGGCCCGGACCCCTCCGTAGTAAAGAAACCGGACCCGAAGGGGTAGACGACCCCGGGGACTACGTCTCAGAGGCTCCAACGGGAGTCGGTGTCTCCGACGTCGACGGAAGGACGGAAACTCTTTACCTGGACGGGAAAGGACCCACTTGCCTCAGAGTCTTTCTCCACCGCCATTAATTATAACTACGCCGAAGTTTACAATTTTCAATCTTAATTTAGGTTTTGTTTTCCTCTCCCAGCATCCGTCGGTTAATGTGCCACTGAGGAGGTCCCGGCGACCGGGCGAAACCCCGCCTGGTCTGGAGCAGGCCGAGACGGTTAATTGAGTGGGAGTGGAGGGAGGCGGCCTCCGGAGCCCGAAGGACGTTTAGCGTCCCTTCCCGCTCTAGCCGGGCCACCGTCTGCGCGCCTGACAGAGGGTCCCACGTTTACGGTCCCTCCTCCTCCACGGACAGTTAAACGTCCCGACTCCGGGGCCCCTCCTCTCCGCCGGCACCACGGGCTCGACCCCACACTCCTAATTACTTCCGCCGACCCTTCTACTTTCTCGCGGACCGCAAACTCTACTTTGGGTCGCCCGAGGCGTTCGAGTCCTACTTAAAGTTTTTCGTCTCCGACGTCCAGCACGTGATTAACGGAGCGTACCTACCCTAGCGTCTAGTGCAGACTCAGAGGCATATAAACCCACCTTCCTCTCCACCCGTCGGGTGACCCCGTCCAGACGGCCCGTTCCTTCACTCCAGACCTACGGGTTCAGAGGGGGTCGCGTCAGGACACCGAGCTTCCGGTCTAAGGTTGGCGGAAGGAATTATAGGGGGTCAATCAGGAGCCACCCAAACACTCCTGGGGCTTCCGCTGATCCTAAGTCCGGTCCTGCCCCTCGTCCCTACCCCGGAGTCAGAACTAGAAGTCGGGGTCGGAGACGACCGTATCCGAAGTGCACCTGCCGGGGAGGAGCACTGCTGTGCCACCCCGGGAAAGTTCTTAGTCCTGGTACACTCACTACCCGTCGGCCGTGAGTCTCCCGTGTCCCTCCCGGAACTCTAGCGGTCGACCAGTCACCGTCTCCGTCCCGGGTCGGACCCCGGGTGGACAATGAGAACTGGTGAGACGGACGACGACGGGTGACCCCTGAGTCGTCTACGACCGTGACCACCACCCGGTAGTCCTTACACCCCATCCCACCTCGTCAAGGTCCCCCGTCAATCCCCCGTCCCATCCCACGACACCCACCCCGACCCAGTCTTTCCCGGGTCACAGGACGTGTTCTAAGTTCTTGAACAGACCCCGGGTTCCACGGGGGCCCCATTGGACTCCACCCCTACTCCCCCACAGTCCCGGTCGAGACACGAAACCTTCCGAAAAGGGTCCCAGGGAGTTTCACGCCCACTCACACACACACACACACACACACACACACACAAACTCCACCTGGATCCGACCCTTAAGTGTCGGGCCCTCCCTAAATTCACTGGTTTAATCTTCCTGCGTCATCGACGGGACCCGACCCGACCCGACCATAGTCGTAGAGGTAAAGTGCCTACTCTTCCGACTCCGAGTCTTGAGATAGTCAATCGAGAGTCACATATTGGTCGAGTGCAAATGATTGAGTTTCGCCACTAGTGAAGAAAAAGACCCGGACGTCCAGACACGCCGGCCGGGACTGGTCCGACCCGACCCGAGCGAGACGCAGTCAACCCGACGACCCCTGTCGAGCGAAGAGGAGGCAAAGTAGAGACTAGGCGGGACTTCCGTCCGAGTCTCACCCCACTACAGTGAAAACAACCTACGAAACAGGTTTCTCCAGGTAGGTCTAAGTTCCCCTTCGAGTCTGAGACGGAGAGGACCCTCCTCGACGTTCAGTGCCGCCCTCCCCACCCGTAAACCCCCACGCCACCCTCACTCCCCACACCCCACCTCGCCCGGTCGTCTACAAGACGTCTTCGAGGGTCCTCCTCAGCAGTCTACACGAGCCGACCAGTCCCTTCCATAGAACGTCCCAACCCTGAGGGGTCAGAGATGGGTGGTCACACAAAATGTTTCAAGCCAAAGAAACGATATTTAAGTTCCGAGTAATTTGAAAAGAAATTTTGAACCTTACCGTATTCCGTCCGACGGAGGGTACATTCTACTCAAATACTCGTCCGGTTAACGTTTAAGTATTAATTTCCTTAAACTGTTCTTAGTTTCTCCTGACCAAAGGTGGCCTCCAAACCAACTCAATTAATGGCCAAGCATGGGACGGTACTGCCCGCTCGAAAGTTATAAACTTCACCCCTCCCGACCCTTAAGCGACCCTTCTACGTCACTTTACATGCACGGTTATGACTAAAACAGTCAGCTCCGGGGGAGTGAGCTGTAGGATCTCCACACGTTTCCATAAAACACGGACGGAAGACGTCGTAAGTCTTCTGCAAGGTGCTCCGAGTCTCTCTCCAGGGGTCCGCCGGGCCGACCCCACCCCGTCCCGCAACTCCCGCAGATCCACCTGACCTCCACCGGTGCCGAGACCTGAGTATTCTCCAGAGACGCCGGCAGGCCGGGTCGCTGGTACGCCCTGCCGGTGACCCGGGAGACGAGGGTCTCGGAGCGAAGTCGTGAAGACAGGGTGATGACGCACAGACGAGCCACCGCGGACTGAGAAACTCTGGGAAGCCCCACGTCCGGAAGTCCTAGGAGGCAGGTACGCTAAAGGGTCCGTTCTTATTAATCTGTCCCAACGGTAAAGGAAGAAGTTCCCTAGAAGGGTTGGGTCCCTAACTTGGGTGCAGAGGTCGTAACGTCCGACTAAGAAATGGTCGACTCGGTGACCTCTTCGGGGCAGGGTGAGAACCTTCTCTCAGTTCACGTTCCTACTCCGTGAGCCCGAGACCCAGGAAACCTAGAGAGGTCCGGTGAACAAGTGTGACCCCGGAGTGGGTGAAGGCCCGAGAGGAGGAAGAACTCGAAGATTGGAACGACCAAGACGACCGACCTTGTAAGACCTTGTGAGACCTTGTAAGAAGGGTCAGGGAGGGACGAAGAAGAGGGTGGGGTCTTTACAGTCCCACGTTTACACCGTACATGAGTGCATCGGCCTGAACGAGTGGGGACCTCCCTGCCGAGACCTGGGTCGGACCGGTCGGGTAACCGTCCGCTGGACTCTACCACGACGTACGCACGATTCAGAGAAGTCAGCACAGACTGACACCTGACGTCGGGTGGTCCGAGGAGACAGGTGCCCTAATTCTTATGACCTCACCAAATGGTCCGGGAGGAGTTCCCCTAGAGGGCTGGGTCCCTAGTTTGGATGCAGAGGACGTAACCGTCCGCCCAAGAAGTGGTGGTGAAGGTGGACATCTAGACCCCGTACTTTTGGTTACGGAGACCCGTCTTCGTCGACCCAAACCTCGGCACACAATACGTCATCCCCGACTGACTACCCGGGCCGATGTGGCACGTGAACACGACAGAGTGTACTGCACAGTGAAGGAGGTCCTTCGGAAGGAAACGGGGATTCCAGACCTACCCCATACGGGTGACGCACGGGGCAGGACTGGGAACAGGACGGCACACCGGTGACGAAAGAAGGACAGGCACAGACCGAACAGACATCCGAGTGTTTCGTTTCGCGGAGGGGAACGGGACTCGACCTCGAGTGTCACTGGTGTGTCTCCCACGCTCGTACCCCGACCCGAACAGGGGAAGTCCCAGACTGTCGACGAGTCCGAAACCGGTCGGCACAGTGTACCCGTTCAGTGGGCGAGGGACCGGGGTCGCCTCTACTACCCGGTCCGCAGTTCCACTCCACGATCCACTCGTGTCCACACCGGGGCTCGACCGGGTCCCCCCGAACTGTTTCGAGACGGAAACGAAGCTCTGTGGCGGGGACCGTAGGGGACCAGGTGTGCACCCCCACGGGACGGGCGACAGAGAGACTCGGAGTCGCAGGAGGGACGTCCCACACCCTCGTCGGTAGTGTCGATGGACACCAGAGGTTCCCCGTTACCCCCGAGACGAGGCCCCGGAGACGGCCGGGCAGCACCCGGAGGTGGAGGAGGGGCGCCGACCCGAAACAGAAGGTTGTCTGTCCGGCCGACGGACCAGAGACTACGTCCGGGCACGACCGGACCCGTCTACTCTCTCCGGAGAGGACGGTCGGTACAACCGACACGGGTTCGGCGGACTCGGGGTGAGATTTCCTGTTCTCGACCGAGGGGGCACCACCCCCACTGGTCGACGGAGAGTACCCGTTCAGGAACTAAGGAAGAGGTGCCGGACGGGGTACAGGTCAGGCCGGAATGCACGCTCCCCGACCAGTGGGTCGGGGAAGGGTCCAGGACCCTCAAGAGACGGACCTAGGACCTCCTCCACCGAACCGTGGGGGTGGTGCCCCGGGAATGTCGAATCTTGTAAGGACGCACTCGCGACACCACAGGGAGGGTCTGCGTGGATCAGTCCACTCGGGACTGGACCCCCGTCCGCACCCCCAGAACCGGTCCGAGACGGGACTGAGTCGGTCCTGAGCTCTGCCGTAAGGGTGGATTTGTGGACCAGTACGTCCAGTCGGGCCCAGACGGAAAGCCTGGACAGACGGGCGGAAGACGTGTCTACACCACCTGCGTCTACCGCACAAGGGACCCCAGCGCTGAACGGACACATTACAACGGCTTCGGACGACTGAGCGGGCAAGGCAAAATGTCTTCTCGTCTACCTCCGAGTCTCTCCGGGCCAACGATTGGGCTCCCAGAGACCACCTCACCCCAAGAGGCACACCCGGGGGCATAGACCTCGGGTGACACCAAGAGGAAAGTGAAAATAAAAACCGACACCGTACGTCCGAGACGACCACACCGTACGTCCGAATCGACGAGACGTCGTGCACCCCAGAATCAACGATCTGGTCCCTACCTTGGGTGCACGGGACACGACCTTCCACCTAAGAATTGGTGAATTCCCTTCAGAGACCTCGGGCGGAAAGACTAGGGTCCGGACTCTACCTTTTGGAAGACCCGGAGTAAGCATAGAACGTCTGCGTTCTGGGAGGTACGAACACGTGGTTCGACCCCATTTGGTGTACCCTGAGTCCCAGTGCCACTTTCAGGACATCCAAAAGTATGACATATTAAAATTTGTTTTCTACGTTTCGTTATCATCTGTCTAACTTGTGGCTTAACGACGGTTTGAAGGTTTAGTTCGGGAGAGTTTTTAATTCGTGCTCTCCGCCTCGAACCGTGCACCGGAAGCAGTACCACCCAAAGGTGGACTCTGCCGAGGTCCGTCAAGGCCCTGTCGAGTAAACTGACACCGGGGCGGGGGCGTTCTGTGGGGTCGTCCCGGAGGTCGCTTGCCGGCTAGACTAGTGACTAACGTAAAGAGTCGGCCCGTCTTGGAGGAAGGAGTGGTAATTGGTCTTAGGCTTAGTAAAGCACAGATGTAACTTGAGGTTCCCTCGCGAGACAGAAGGCTAGATTGTTAGCAGAAAAAGGACGAAACTGTTTATATTACAACCCTAAAAACCACTATTACGTTTACCTAAAACTTAGATTAACTTGAAAAATATAGTTTATAAAGTTTTATTGCTACTGTAAAGGGAGTCGTAGGTGTCTACAACGAGGGTCTTAGAATTATTAAGAAGAAATCCTAAGTTTAATATTGGGAGTGATTTGTAGTACCCACTCGTAACGACTACCAAAACGAAGCTTAGGTAGTTGAAATAGTAATTTACAATGGTATAAAAGTATGTCAAGGACGTTAAAAGTTTATTCAAGTAAAGTCACGAGTTGTTTACCGTTACTTCATTAGACAAAAACTTCGGTCACTGGAACAAAGCTATTTAGTCAATTTTTTTTTTATAGACGTAAAATCAGGATTTGAGGTCTAACTTAGAGAGACGACACTCCCTGGTTACGACCCCGAGACTGGGGTAAAGAAGGGTCTTTCGACTTTTGTCGACCATAAATGATTTAAGGAGTCCAAATAGTAAAGGCTACGTGTCCGTTTAAACACACACTCTTGAACTTAAACCTCAAAACTCTCGTTCGCAAGGAGGAAGGACAGTGACGGGGACGTGAAGGACTACTCTACACGGGTCCCAAAGACGTTTCAAAAGTTGTAGTAGCAGCTGGCGCACCTTCTAAAGTAAACGGGTCGTCGCCCAACACAGAAAAAAAAGAAAAACGTTGTGTCTACCACAAAAGAGTACTCGTAAAAAGAAGTCCCTACCCAAAGACGTCATGGTCCACTGTCGGGGTTCGGACCGAAAAAGCGAACCTGTGTCCCCGGTCACACTGGGAATCTACATTCCCCCGGGGCGCGAAAGACACACCTGGGAGGGGAGGACCACTCTGGGACGAGGGACAGTCGCCCGTCGTCGACCTCCCGTCTGGACGACTAGACGAGAACCCGGGTCGGGTCCCCACGACTCTTTGGCTCCACCAAGGTCTTCGAGACCATACCCCGGAGACTGGGACAAAGAATAAAGAGCCTCCTTCCTCCTCCGCGGTCTATCATTTAGGGGAGTAGAAGGGCGGGGACTTGGATAGTCGGAGGGTAGGACCTGGACAAAAGACAACCTACTTGGTGGGTCTCGGGAAGGACATAGGTCTGAGAGTAGGGATACCAGGGGAGGGAGGACGGAGGACCTAGTGGTAGAAGACGAACGAGGAAACACGGTCCTGCCGGTCGTAGGTACTCGGCGTGGTCGAGGGCCCAGTTTTTCTTTGGGAAGGAACTGAGACTGAGACTTCGTCGGGGGAGAAGACGGGCACAAGGGTGGAGGTCGGTCAGTGGCCTGGGGTTGGCAAGGTAAGGGTCCGGGACAGGAGGACCGTCCACTGACGTTAGGACTGGAAATATGGTTGTGGAAGAACGAAGAAGACAACAAAACGGTAGGAGGTTGTACAACACATCCATAGAAGTCCATTGTACCAAATTAAGACGTGCAAGATTTATAAATACGGCTACTTTGATATATCCTCCACGAAACCCCAAACCGACCGAGCTGGGTTGAAATACAAAATTTCAAATACAAACTAGGAGTCCCGACACACATCGACGCTCGTAAGCAAAAGTAACGACTATGACTCTGTGAGAGTGGATGAACGAGCATTTATTACAAACCCGGGACCATGTTTGCACGTCCCGAAGGGTCCACCGAGTCGTCATTTCTTAGGCGGACGGTTACATTCTCTACACCCAAGTTAGGGACCCAACCCTTCTAGAGGTCCTCCTCCTTTATCGTTGGGTGAGGTCATAAGAACGGACTTCTTAGACTACCTGTCTCCTCGGACGACCCGATGCAGGGCCGCCAACGTCTTCTCAGTCTACACTACATCGATGATTTGTTATGGGTTTTACCCACACATACAAAAAGAGGACCGACAGATACATGGAGCCTCACTTGGAGAGCCAGTGTCTCGTGCACGCAGACGTGTGAAGAATCTGCTAAGACACCCCCCACACGTCACAGAGCCCTCCCAGGGCAGAGAAACGTCGAAGCGGTCAGCGAGTCAGAGACCCACCAAACACCAGCAAAGAGGGACTCCAAAGTCTACACGTGCAGGGAGCACCGATTACGAGGCGACAGAAGATCAATTGACCGTCGACCCCTAGTCGAAAACACTACAAGGCCAGACACACAGTCCGAGTAAAAAGCTGACCGAAACGTCCCCAAGAAATACATAGAGTCTATGCTCTGAAGACGGTCAGTATGCACAACGTTTGTGAAAGACGGTGGACAAAACGGAAAAGTGAGAAAATGACTACAAAAACCTACATATCTTTACGAATTAAAAATACGCCGGTTGAAGTAGGTTAAAAGGGAACTACCAATAATGCAAAACTTAGGGCAAGTTTTTAGAAAGGGGTAGACTTCCCGTACTCCGATAAAAGAATATCGTAGTAAATTTTCGAAGCAATTTACGAAACTGATAGTGTGACTCTAGAGTCACACGTGTCTCAGGTACAAACCATGACACTCTCCAGCTCCCCAGTTCAAGGAGAAAAAGGGTACTCATTGGTCAATATGGTCTTGGTAAAGAGAGGAAGTTACGAGAAGTCTTAGTATAAACGAGATTTAGTTCGCAGGTGTATCGGTACCGGACGAAGATTCGACTAATGTCCTCGAAATATTATTTTGAACCGTAGACCGTCTCGTTTCTGAGAGCTCGTAAAAAGAACGAATAGTTCTGACAGACCGACAAGAACGGGAAACTCAAAGGCATTGGTAAAGTCTTGATCGTGTGACTCTAGGTGTCTGTACGAAAACCCTAAAACGAACCATAATGCCTCTTACATGCACGCCCCTCGCAATTGTACACACATTAGACCGCAGGTGGGTAGTCACGTTTGTCATAGAAGAGGCAAAATTCTCGAAGAAAATTTACAGAGTTAGTACAAGCTAGTAAAGGACTTATTTCCGGAACTGCGAAAACAATCTAAATAGGGAAGAAGTATAAAAATCTCCGACAACATTTAAGCAAAGGACTCGAACAGAGTCCCTCCATATTAAACGCATGTTATTTAATGTGTCTTAAATCTCATGTCAAGTTACTCAAGACTGTATATGTGTGTGAGGTCCATTGTTCGAGAGGTAGTCCTTTCAAGGGACCACGGAGAAAGACCCTTCAACAGGGTAGAGAGAACGACTCTGTTGGTGATAAACCTAAAGACAGTAGCACCTAATCTAGACGGCCTAAATCTTGAGACATATTTGCCTTAATCTGCCATAAATGGGAAACCACAGACCGAAGAACGTAAGTTGCGAACATTCTCAATCGGTACGACAAGACACACAGACACCAAACAAAGACGGCAACTTAGCGATTCGACACAGGCTGTCAAAGAGTCCTCGTATCTGAGATCAACCGATCCGAGGGACAGACACCCTAAAGGGTCCGTGGCTGTGACCTCCTCCGACGGCACAGGAGGACGTAGACACACAGACCTCAGTACGGAAAACCAAAGCGCCGCCGTGCGGTGACCTCTTCGCATAGTCGAACAGTCGGTGGACACCTACCAGTAAGTGCGACAGAAATCAAAAACCGCTAATCCTTGCTTCGAAGGTATTCGTGAAACCATCTTCAGAACCGTACCTACACGTAAAGTAAGAAACCAATTTATAGGCCTTCACTTTACAGTCCAAACATCCCACCCGCCACAAGTGGACTTCTCTTCTACGGCTGCTCGAAACGTCGCCAGCGCGGTAAAACGTGCGGGCACAGACTCTCAGGGGTCCGGGGCAGAAGGGTAGACAACGTCAGACCACAAAATTGCGGTGGGAAGGGTTCACCCGCAACTCACGATGAGTAACACTAAAATTAGACACAAGGGGACTCTGATTTAGTAGAACTCGTAGAAAAGTATCCGAGTAACCGGTGAGTCTGTAGAAGAGACACTACACAGACCAGTTCAGGAAACAAGCAAAACTTTCGTCGAAATCTTTCAGTGCAACATGTACTTATTTAGTGGCACTGAAATTCACATGGCGAACTACGTAAAAGCTGTTTGCCACGCGCACTTCCATACTGGTGGGGGTAGTTCTGTGTTTTATAGGGTAGTGTAGTTTAAGGGATGGCGGAGAAACGTCAGTCAACGGTGGGGCTAGAGACCGGGGTTCAGAGACCAAAGGAAAGGTAGTGGTCTCCATTGCAAACAAACAAGATCTTACAAGACACTTACCCTAGGATGTCACCCGTACCAAGTCCTAGACCTCAAAGAGTGACCCACTACTGAAATCTGAGTGACAACGACGTACACCCAACATGTAACGTATACGTAGGTAAAGAGACACACACACAAACCACCAAAGTGCCATAAACAAACCATCATAGGTAACATACAAAGATAGTGTCAAACAAGTGGACGAGTGGACAACCAATAAACCGAACATAAGTCATAAACCGAGAAAACTTATTTCGACAATACTTGAAAATACATGTTCGGAATCTTTCACAAAGACAAATAGAATCCATTCATGGTCCTCATGTTACAGACTCAGAATCCCGCCCATAGACCAATTTATGGGTATCCCAACCATAAATTCCATAAAAGTTCGACGACGACGACGACGACGACGACGATTCAACGAAGTCAGCACAGGCCGAGACACACTGGGGTATCTGCCGTCGGGTGGTCCGAGGGGGCACGGACCCCGAGAGGTCCGCTCTTGTGACCTCACCCATCGTGACGTAATAACAGTCCCAGAGGCACTGAGGTTTAAGAGGGGTAAACCGCACAAAAACGGTAACGTGACCTACATGGTACCACGTGCTAACACCAAAATTAAACGAAAAGAGACTACCGATCACTAAGTTCACAGGCAAGTACAAGAATACCCTAAGGGACCACCAAGTTTGCCATTTCACAGACGGACGTTACGTCCTTTGGGTCCAAGCTACGGACCCAGCCCTTCTAGGGGACCTCTTCCTTTACCGATGGGTGAGGTCCTAAGAACGGATCTTTTAAGGTACCTACCTCCTCGGACCAACCCGATGTCAGGTCCCCCAGCGTTTCTCAACCTATGCAGACTCTCTGAAGAGAAATAAAGAAAGTACAAGAATAACTGATAAAAAATAGAAGAAAATACTTTCTACAAAAGTCTAGAAGGTAAAAGTGAACAGAAGAATATTGACTCAACATCCTCAACAAAAATACAAGACTCACGGTCAAGAAACAATTCTATGACCCAACGTTTATAGTCGAATATCAGACACTGAACGGAAGAGCAAAAGAGACACTACAAAAACTTCTCCTCTTCAAAACTTAAAATACTTCAGGTCGCATAGTTGTCGAGTAGACTACAAACACGAAAAACACAGTATCGATTCTTTAGAAACGAGACTTCCAACGTTTCTAGAAACAGATCTTGAAAATAGCAAAATAGTGAATATACATTAGGAGACTAAGTAAAGTCAACTACTATAGTCCATGTCCGGAAAAATGCTTATGTTCGTACAACGAGAAAGAAAAATTACACCTACGGAAAGTAAGGATTAAGAACGGAGTACCGCGATCGATCTGGAGGTCAGTGTAACTCGTTTTCACTACTTTTGTCTGTGAGAATGTGACAAGAGTCAGAATGTCCGTTTCTCAAACTAAAAAGTAATAATTCACAACACAATCGACATCCGAAAACGATCCACGAAAAAAGAAAAAAAATGTAAAACTCCTTCAAGAAAAGATAAAGATCAAACACCTCTTAACAACTGTGTTCACCTGCAATTTAACAAAATATACGAAAAGGATATAAACGACTTCTGTCGTATAGTAAGCAGAGGATCTAAGACAATCATACCGCTTAACGGAACTAAAAAAAAAAACTTACGGTTTTGTTTGAACGTAAAGACCTTATACGTTGAAAATATAAAACCGTTTAAACTAAACAATTCTCGACCCTTTCTAACTTCCGTCCTCCTCTTCACCTGCTGGTCTCCTACTCTACCAACCTACCGTAGCGGCTGACCTACCTGTACTCAAACTCGTTCGAGGCCCTCAACCACTACCTGTCCCTTCCGACCACACGACGTCAGGTACCCCAGTATTTCTCAACCTGTACTGACTCGCTGACTACGTAACCTTTTCTGGGACTACGACCCTTCCTAACCCCCGTTCTCCTCTTCCCCTGCTGTCTCCTACTCTACCGACCTACCGTAGTGGCTGAGCCACCTGCACTCAGACTCACTAGAGGCCCTCAACCACTACCTGTCCCTCCGAACCGAACGACACTAAGTACCCCAACGTTTGTCAGCCTGTGCTGACTCGCGGACTTGACTTGACTTGAACGTGTATGTACGTATGTACGTACGTATGTACATCTGTGTGTGTGTACGTGTGTGTGTGTGTACGTGTGTACGTGTGTACGTGCGCACCCCTTATAGTCAACTATCAGAGGAAAAGAACTTTACGGAAACAGTCAAGTCAAGTCAAGTCGAGTCAACGAGTCAGCACAGACTGAGAAACGCTGGGGTACTTAGCGTCGTGCGGTCCGGAGGGACAGGTAGTGGTAGAGGGCCGCAAGTGAGTGAGTGAAGGTAGTTCGGGCACTACGGTAGGTCGGTAGAGTAGGAGACAGCAGGGGAAGAGGAGGACGGGAGTTAAGGAGGGTCGTAGTCTCAGAAGAGGTTACTCAGTTGAGAAGGGTACTCCACCGGTTTCATGACCTCAAAGTCGAAATCGTAGTAAGGAAGGTTTCTTTAGGGTCCCGACTAGAGGAAGTCTTACCTGACCAACCTAGAGGAACGTCAGGTTCCCTGCGAGTTCTCAGAAGAGGTTGTCGTGCCAAGTTTTCGTAGTCAAGACTTCTTCCTCGAGTCGGAAGAAGTGTCAGGTTGAGAGTGTAGGTATGTACTGGTGTCCTTTTTGGTATCGGAACTGATCTGCCTGGAATCAGACGTTTCATTACAGAGACGAAAACTTATACGAAAGATCCAACCAGTATTGAAAGGAAGGTTCCTCGTTCGTAGAAAATTAAAGTACCGACATTAATGGTAGAGTCCGAAATCATTAACCACTACGACCGAAATACTTTATTTAACACTTCATAAGGTAGAAGGAGGAAAAGGAGATTTCATTAACACATCTTAACAAAGTGAAAAAAAGATTGACACAACATGTTAAGTGGTCACTTCAGTAGACTCGGACCTCAATAAAACCATCTATCCAAAAACACTTAGATAAAAAAGATGTCAATCTCCTGATAAGTCTAAAAGGTAAAGAAAAACTCAGTCAAAAATTTTAAACTCAGAAAGTTCCTTAAACAGACAAAGTATCTTCACCAACTTAAATGACTGTAGTGTATTGAAAAGAAACATTACAAAAGTAGAACGGTAAACTCACTAACACTCCAGACATTGACAGTATAGAAAACAAAGACTTCTGTCTAAACACATAAAATAACGTGTCAAAGTAGTCTACATGATCTACAAATAGTTCAATCAGTTAAAAAGATTCTTGGTTTAAAACCAAAATAGCTAGAAGAGATAGTAAAAAGGTGAAATTAAAAGACAGTTGAAATATTAAGGGAAGGAAGATTATTAAAACGTCGAATGTATGAGAAAAAGACAATAAAACCAAACGGTATTGAAGAAATCTCACGAGTCGAAGATACACACTCTAGAGGTTGGTCAAGGACATCTTAAAACAAACGCGCAGACACTGAAGTTTTTCAACGTAAAATGTAGAAGGGGTCTCAAATAGTAACAATAGTCGTTCTCCTAATCAAACTTTGCCCGAAGAGGTGATACTGGTCTTTGCCTTTTCGTATGCATGCAATAGACATTTTTTAACGAAAGACCATACGTCTTCTTTTAACTACAAATTATAGCTAAATGTATAGGACGACACAATCTTTCACAATCGAGCTTTATGTACCACCTCTAAGGAAACGTGATAGAAATATAGTATCGTAGACGTTTATCACTTCAAGTCAAACAAAAATCAAAAAACGGTCAAGAGTGTACATAATAAAGAAAAGGAACTGAATTACCTCGTGGATCAGAAAGAGATTCTCTGACCTACCTTCGACACTATTCCCGTAAGAGCTGGAAAGGACCAAAGATTCGGTTCTAAATCTATCCAGTGGCAATTACGGGTGAGGACCTGTATATGGACCTGTTTTGATATTAAGTATTTGTGTGTACGGAGGGATACAGGTATCGTCGTGGTCGGTTCGACACCTTCGTCGGATGTCCGGGGAGCGCCCACCTACCTGTCTCTTCTGTACCACGTGTGCGCACCACCCCATGACCACGACGGCGAGACCTGCTACGAGACCTGACGTCGGGCGGTCCGAGACGACAGGTACCCTGAGAGGTCCGTTGTTAGGACCTCACCCAACGGTAAGGGAAGAGGTCCCCTATAGGGGCTGGGTACCCAACCTGGACCCAGAGGACGTGTCGTCCGTCTAAGAAATGGCGATTCGGCGGTCCCCTCGGAGCCGCCTTATGACGAATTGACATTCCTTCCCACCTTCGTACGGTAAACGTCGTCCGAGTACCTGGACCTCTAACGGTATGTTCACTTCACTCAGTCTCTTTCCGTTTGTCGTCCATGATAGTGAGTGTACACCCTAGATTCTATACTATGCTTACTTGAATAAATACTCTGTATTAGTCTGAGGACGTGTCTGTCTAAACGTCGACGGTGGACCCTACCCCAACCCCCTCCCTTCCTAACCCTCAAACCCTGATCGTCTATATTCGACAATATGTGTCCCACCTAGTTGGTGTTCCAAGATGAGATATCGTCTCTTACTATACATTATAGGATACTGTTCGGCATTGTCTTTTCATATTTTTTTCTCATATATACATACTGACCTAGTGAAACGACATATCGTCTTTAACATGTAACATTTCGGTGATATGAAGTTAACTTTTTCTCTTCTTAAGAACCACATCCAAAACAACTTCTGTGTGTAAGAGTCTAATTACTGTAAAATAAGGTAAAATTTTAACTAAATCAATGAATTTTTGTAGTACTTACTTATAAATTTAAAGTTTAGTATCAAAGAAACAAAACTCTACTAGTACGAAAAAAGCGGAAATTGCCAGTCACACCGTTTAATATAGCTAGTTAAAAGATCACAATTCTTGTTTACACGTGAGACTCTTATTTGTCTAAACCAGTAATTCATCAACAGGAGGAAGAATCCATTGACAATTGTGTGACACGATCACAAAGTGAACCTTAAACACGTAGATACAAGTATTAACTCCAATCAGAAAGAAAAAGAAGAGGAGGTAAGTCTTTTGCTTCTAGTACCGTAGACCAGGGTAGTGAAGTACCCTTTATCTACCCCTTTGTCACCTTGTCACAGTCTGAAATAAAAAGACCCGAGGTCTTAGTGACGTCTACCACTGACGTCGGTACTTTAATTTTCTGTGAATGAGGAACCATCTTTTCAATACTGGTTGGATCTATCGTATAAGTTTTGTCTCTGTAATGAAAAGACTGATTCCAGGCAGATCAGTTCCGATACCAAAAAGGACACCAGTACATACCTACACTCTCAACCTGACACTTCTTCCGACTCGCGGCTTCTTAACTACGAAAACTTGACACCACAACCTCTTCTGAGAACTCTCAGGGAACCTGACGTTCCTCTAGGTTGGTCAGGTAAGACTTCCTCTAGTCGGGACCCACAAGAAACCTTCCTTACTACGATTTCGACTTCGAGGTCATGAAACCGGTGGAGTACGCTTCTCAACTGAGTAACCTTTTCTGAGACTACGACCCTCCCTAACCCCCGTCCTCCTCTTCCCCTACTGGCTCCTACTCTACCGACCTACCGTAGTGACTGAGCTACCCGCACTCAGACCCACTAGAGGCCCTCAACCACTACCTGTCCCTCCGGACCGCACGACGCTAAGTACCCCAGCGTCTCTCAGCCTGTACCGACTCACTGACTTGACGTGACTGCGATAGGAACAGTCCAAATTCTCGTCTCCGTCCGGTCAAGACATTTCACTTAACCCTTTACAAAGAAAATGAGAGAAGGTAGGGGAAAATGAAAATTAAACACATGTGAACCTTAAGAAAGAAACAGGTCACAAACCATCTTGACACGTGACTACTTCAGAAACGGATCTCAAAGGAAACACCCCTTTCAAGAATATAACGATTAAGTCATAAAAAATAATAAATATCGTGTCAAAAGCAAAAGAAAAAGGAAGACCGTCCAAACCATGGAACATAAAAGGATCTTTAAAGTAGATTTAACACTTTTTAGGAACAACGTTTCCGTCCAAGATAGACGTCCAAGACGTCGGTAGTGGGCCCATAAGGATTGCAACAAAGTCCCAAGGGCGAGAGAGAGGAGGGACAGACAAGGAAGAGGAAGTAATCTAAGTGGTAGTTAGCTGACACAAACAAAGAAATTTCTTGATCGACGACCGAGACGCCGCGAGGAGTGTGTGTGAATAAAAGATGACGCGGCGAAACAACTAGTACACGAAGGCAGAAAAGACAGGAACGGTAGGGGGGGTGGGGGTCGGGTGAGACTAACTCCATAGTTAGTACTTACTAATCCCTAAACGGATAAAAAAACCATGTGAACAGTCTAAACCGAAATGTGTAAAACTCCAGTGAAAAAAATCCACGTCTGAATCCTTAGTAATATATAAGGACCACTTAATTTTGTAAATAGTTATATTTGTCGGTCACATACAGAGACCACTAGAAAATGGGAGTTTAAATAACTAGGTTATAACTATAAGTAGTCGTCGCAGGAAAGTACTCTCAAACGTCTATATAGCAGGGGGTAAGAAAGGAAACCCAAAGGGTCCACCACGAACGCCATTTCTTAGGTGAACGGTCGCGTCTTCTACGTCCTTGGCACCCAAGCTAGGGACCCACCCCTTCTAGGGAACCTCCTCCTTTACCGTTGGATGTGGTCATGAGAACGGACCTCTTAAAACACCCGTCTCCTCCGACTACCCGAGGTCAGGTACCCCAGTGTTTCTCAGCCTGTACTGACCCGTATGGGTGTGGCACTAAGAAATGAAATTTGGGAAGACAAAAGAATACGAATCCACACTAAGTGTCTTTGTGGTATATCTAAAAATTTTTAGGACGGACTGTTGGAGACTGAAAATTAACTTCCCAATGTAGGTACAGAATCAGTCGAGCCCGGTGAGATTAGTTTGTGGTGTCTGACCCTCCAAATTTGTTCTCCTTAGTTAAAAGAGTATTAAGACCTCCGACCTTCGGGTTCCAGTTCCAAAGTTGTTTGCATGGAGGGACCCCCTGTGAGGAAGATGGAACTCCACCGACGGAACAGTGGCACGGGAGTTTACCTGGGAGAGACCAGACAGCACACCCCTGTCTCTCCAGGGATGGAAAAGGATTTTTCGGTGGTCAGAGTACCCTAATCCCGGGGTAGGGATGTGTGAGTAAGTTGAAATTAATGAAGGATTTTCAAGACGGAGGTTTATAACAGTACAACCGTAAATCCCAAAGTTGTGTACTCGTACCCTCCCCGAGTGTTAAGTCAAGTGTCGGTAGGTAAACATAAATTTTTACGAAATATGGTTTAAAATACCAAAACCGGTATTCCGTGCACCCTAGGATCAAGAGACTGGTCCCTAACTTGGGGACAGGAGACGTAACCTTCGCAACCTATCGGTCCCTTCAGGGTCCTATAACTGTCAACTCCACCAATGACTATAAAATTTTACCAAGGGTAAAAATAAGACACTATTCACAAGACAATGTGGACAAGACGAAGATAAAAGTTAGAAGAGAGAAAAAGACAGTGAGTGACACCAGTGTACCGAAGGAACGAGAAGTAATTTTTCCGGAGTCCACTAATTCTAGTGGAGTCTCGGACACGAGCAAACCAGGGGAGAAAGACCTTACGAGAAGGGTTGAAGGGTACAGGAGAGAGTGAAGTGCGTGTAGAGACGAGTGTCCCTCCGGGAATCTCTCTTGAAAGGAGCAGTGGCTCGGTCTTCTCGTGGAGGTGCACAATGGGCAACGACGTATTCGCAGTGAGCGAGTCAGCACAGACTGAGAAGCCCTGGGGTACCTGGCGTCGGGCGGTCCGAGGAGACAGGTACCCTAAGAGGTCCGGTCTTACGACCTCACCCAACGGTAAGAGAAGAGGTCCCCATCTTCGGTCCAGAGGACGTAACGTCCGTCCAAGAAATAGTAGAATCGGTGGTCCCTTCATGTCATTCGTAAATATTGGAGAGTGTCAAAGATACCCAGTCCTTGATCCCTTACCGGAACGAGGTAGAGTTCTGGTAAACAGTTGAACGAACTTCCGTGGTCGGTCCCGAGACGACCTCACCTCCCGGTGAAGGTTCGACCGCGGGATCAGACCGACCTCTACACTCTAGCCAACATCGTCCCTGGAGGGGCCCGTACGAGAACGCGGGAGGGCGCGCCGGCGACCAAAGGAGGGCTCTCTGTCTGCGTCCTCGCACTCGCCGCCGTCGGGACAGTAACGGAAAGTCGGTGACGGTAAGAGGGACGGTAAAGGTGCCAGACGAGACCCATCACGTACGGTGGGGACCTCCTCCTTTATCGTGGGGTGAGGTCATGAGAACGGACCTCTCAGGGTACCTGTCTTCTCAGACCGCCCGATATCAGGTACCCCAACGTTCCTCGACCCGTACTGACTCGTGTGTGTTCGACGAAACAAATAAAATAGTCGGGATATAGGTGGTCCACCCGAAGGGTCCACCGCGATCACCATTTCTTCGGTGGACGGTTACGACCTCTGTATTCTCGGCACCCAAGTTAGGGACCCACCCCTTCTAGGACCTCCTCCTTTACCGTGGGGTGAAGTCATGAGAACGGACCTCTCAGGGTACCTGTCTCCTCCGGTCGTCAGACACCAGGCATCCCAGTGCTTCTCAGCCTGTACTACCTTCGACGAAACGTGCGGACGTGTGTGTGGGTGGTCTTAATTTACAGTAGCTAAACAAGGGACACGCAACGAACCGAGTGTGTGGCTTTACAAACGGAGATCCTCCGACCCAGAAACAGAAAGTACGAGGGAGACCACGGACACTATCACGCACGAAACATCGACACAAGGCCTTGACGAGAGACCTATTTCTTTACTTTCCAATAGCCCTCGGACCTCTCCCAGGTCCGTGTTCTGCTTGAGCGTCTTCGCTCCTCGTCCGGTCCTCGGTCCTCGACGCCCGTCCTAGCCCTCGGTCGCTCTGACTCCGTTCCTCCAAGTCCTACTCCGACACTCGGTCCCTCACCTCCGGGGCGACACTAGGCTCTTGCTTACCCGGCGGGTCCCGTCCTGACCCGGTGTGGCCACGACAACGACCATCTTTTCGACCCGACAAAAGAGACTTTAGTCCTGTTTCAAGTGCCACGAAACCAAAGTAACGGTATCCCCTCGTCCGTCTTTGAGTTGACCTCCGTTCTAAAGTAAATTATTACCATTATTATGTCATTATTTCCAATACTATTATGGGGAGACTACTTCACACGTCGGACACTGTAGGTTCACCCTTTGGCCTTACTCCGATTCCGCTAAGCCTTCTACCCTAAACATCCAAACGTCGCTACGACCCCCCCGTCCGCCCGCCCTCCGAACTTTTACGTTTAGCAGGCGGG
The DNA here is from genome assembly GCA_006410555.1 of Capra ibex. Classification (NCBI taxonomy): domain Eukaryota; kingdom Metazoa; phylum Chordata; class Mammalia; order Artiodactyla; family Bovidae; genus Capra; species Capra ibex. The sequence goes on from SJYO01018757.1 coordinate 94,228,605, forward strand.
TCTAAGTTCACCGAAACCCGTCTCTACGACACTGACTGTGCCGTCTACTCTTTTATGAGTCAGACCCACTCATAAACGGAGACCAAGTGCCGACTCTTCTCGAAGAATCTGCGAAGACTACGACTGGATTCCTAGGGGAAGACATTAAAAGTCTTTGACCTCAAGAAGGGCACAGTGGTTCCCGTGTCGGACACACCGCTCACGACCGGAGCCCCGAAAGGGTACGCGTCCCCGGGACTGACGGGGTAGTGACGAAGACTCCCAATTTCGTGTAAGTACGCCAAAACACACCAAACTTGATCTCTGATTTACTCCCAAAACTTAAATAAAAAGAAGGATGAGTTAGGTCAAGTTTTTTGATTCTAGCACCGCAGGTCGGGGTAGTGAAGTACCACTTATCTTCCCGTTTTGTATCTCCCTCACTGTTCAAAATAAAAGGAACCCGAGGATTCAGTGACGTCTGTCACTGACGTCGGTACTTTAATTTTCTACGAGCGAGGATCCTTCCTTTCGATACTGTTTGTATCTGTCACATAATTTTTCCGTCTCTTTAGTGAAACGGCTGTTTCCAGGTATATCAGTTTCGATATCAAAAAAGTTATTAACACATGTCTACACTCTCGACCTGGTATTTCTTCCGGCTAACGGTTTCTTAGCTACGAAAACTTAACACTACGACCTCTTCCGCGAACTCTCAGGGAACCTGTCGTTCCTCTAGTTTGGTCAGTTAACATTCCTTTTAATTGGGATTTATCAGTAGCCTTCCTGTCTACGACTTCGACTTCGAGGTTATGAAACCGGTGGACTACGTTTCTCGACTGAGTAACCTTTTCTGGGATTACGACGGTTTCTGACCTCCGTTTTCCTCTTCGTTCGGTGTCTCCTACTCTACCAACCTACCGTAGTGACTGAGTTACTTGTACTTAGACTCATTTGAGGTCCTCTGTCACTACCTGTCTCCTCGGACCGTACGACGTCAGGTACCCCAACGTTTCTTGACCTGTGTCGAATTTCTGACTCGTTGTTGTTTCAGTTAGATCAATTAGTTTATTTACGAAAAGACTCGTCAATACTACAATCGTCTCGACCTATTCGTGACGTCTCTCTACTGTCTCTGACCCAAGTTTAAGGTCGAGGAAGTGAAAGACCGACACACTGGCACCCGTTCAAAGAATTGACGAAAAACGGAGTCAATGGAGTAGACATTTTACCCTGCTCTCCAGTGGAGAGTATGTACATAACACTCCTAATTTACTCAACATGTCCATTTCGGGAATCTCCTCGTACGCCGCGCGTTATTTGTAATCTACCGACTATTCATGGTGTAATATATCTTATGTATACACAAATAAATACATGCACACATATGCATACCTACATATATATAAACAACGAATTAACGATGAGAAAGCACTAGGACACCTGACATCGGGTGGTCCGAGGAGAGAGGTACCCTAAGGGGTCCGTTCTTATAACCTCACCCCACGGTAAAGGAAGAGGCCCCCTAGAAGGACTAGGCCCCTAACTTGGACGTAAAAGACGTAACCGTCCGACTGAGAAATGGTGACTCGGAGGTCCCTTCGGATACATACAGACCCCCGTGCTAGGTGGGAGGGACTACAGTGACGATCAACGGAAGTTTCCCAGGTAAAATGGGACGAAAGAATGGTTGTCTTATGACTTGGGTAACCCACACCTTTACACAGGTCGACTTTTGTAGCTGCTAAGACAAAAGATAGGAGGGAACCCTGAGTCCGACCTACTGGGTCCAAGAGAGGCCATTCTGCACTCTTCAACGACCACCCTTGGAACGGAGGGTAGACCTTTTGTCTCCGCTACGACCTCGTCCTTCTCGTAAGACACGGGCCGCCCGTTCGTGTCCCCTTCACACACTCAAGAGACCCCGAGGACACTGTTGGCTCCGCAAAGTTCCCTGTCTGTATCGAAGAGAGCAACAACACCTCTGAACTGCGGAGTCTAGTCCCACAACCCTCCGACCGCGGGAGACTCCCTGGGGTCCCTCTGACAGGGTGCGGAAAGGGACCCATAGACGTGGTAGCCGGCGGGAACCGACCGTCGACGCACTGAGGTCAGAAGTGCGCCGAAGAGAGACGCACGGACAGAGAGAAGAGCCCTTCCGTGGTCAGTGTAACCTAAATCCTGGGGGCGATTACGACCACCGGAGAAGAATTGATCAACGTAGTCGTTACCGAGACAAAGATTTGTCTCACGACCCCCACTCTTTTGCAGTTGCAGAAATCCCCCTGTGCGGGGTCGGGACGGAGCCTTTACTGGGGTAGGAAAGTGAAGGATCTACTTCGGGAACTGCAAACCTCTATAACAATGTCGATGTTACCGTCCCGACCCACACTTGGGACCAGGTACTGGGGTGCCAGACTCGGGGAGGGAACTCGTGGGTCGGGGCGGGGGGGGGCGGCGGGGGGGCGGGGCGGGGTCCACGGACTCAAGGGTGGGAGTGGGGGAGGTACGAGAAAACAAGCTCAGTGAAGTACGGAGGGATTCCGAAGATCTTCGACCTTCTGAAGGACGAACCACCATCTTGGGATGTCCGCCACAGGTCGGGAGGAAATCTCCAGGAAACCAACGCCTACCAACACCAAGGACCGCCGGTACTAAAGTGCAACGGGGACCACCTGTGCCGTCCCACCAGACCCCTACCAGTAGACTGAACTCGACCCGGTCAACCTAGGAGACCCCCGAAACTTAAAGCTCCTTCTCCGCAGTGCAGGACCTGCAATCTTGTCGAAGACAGCCCGTCCTCAGATCCCACGACCGAGTCAGGGTCGAGCGAGGGCGGGACAGGTGGGTCCTCGCCGGCAGCAGTCTGCTCCGAACAGGCCGTCCCGGGGGACAGAAGGACGAGACCGAACAGACGGAACTAAAAGGAGACAGGTACGATAAGGACAAGAAAGGGGAGGACGGAACACCGAAGAGAAAGAGGGGTCTGTAGTCACGAGACCCGTGGAGACGTCCTTATTTAAGTCTTCTTGCCGACAGGTGCTGTCACGACCACCGACTATGGGGTTGAGGGCCTGTGGGGCTAAGGCTGAGTACACCATCCGTCCCCAACCTACACATTCCTACCATCGTCGACTTCACTGTCGAGGGGGGGTACGTGGGGTATTCTAGGTCCCTAGCTTAGACCCAGAGGGTGTAACGTCCGTTTACGAAATGACAGACTCGGTTCCTCGGTGGGTATGGAGTAGGTCGGTAAACATTTCTGGGGTCCGGTAGTGCCGAACGTCTGGAGAGAATTGAAAGGATTTCAAGTCACAACTTTTAGAGAGGGAAGGTTCTTCGATTTATTTGGGACCGAACTAAATAAATCAACCAATTAGATACAATTTCGGTAGTCTTTGCTAAATAACTAACCGGAGTTCCTCTTTAGGGTCTTCCTGCTATGGTAGTTGAAAAAGTTGATTAGGGTATAAGACAGACACTTCCTTTTGAAAAAGTTCCATTCTCAACTTTTGTGCTTGAAGTACGGTTTCCTTTAGACGAAATGTGGGAGGGATATAAACTCCTTATTTTACCAAAGCACGCACCTTTGAGAGGTCGTAGTCGTCGTCAGTCTGGTCGTGACACTAGGGACGTAGGACAGAGGTACCCGGGGCGTCCATGGTCGGGTCCTGACGCGCACACGTCGACCCCGTCACGTCGGTGTGCACCCGTACCCGACGGACCGTTCCTTCCCGACCGTCCTGTCTCAGGACCGGTCCTCGGGACCGTTCTCCGTTCCGACCCGCCCCCCGATCTCAGGACACACTCGACCTACCCAACGTACCACCCGTTTCTTTAGCCCTTTTTGCAGAACCCACCCTCGACCCCGACCCCTTCACCAACCCTCAAACCACACACCCGTCGGTACCGACCACCTGATCCTCCGACCTGAACCGAAACTTGACCCGTAGCGACTCGACACCGAGACCCACCCACGACACTGAGAATTCGAGTCTAAGGGACTCACACTATATCCCTACTACCAGAAGGCCGAAGCCCGTCAGAGTACTCTGAAACCACTCATCCCAACTAAACGGTCCGGGAGACACTCCGAGAGGTCCCTTCTTCCGTCCCGGTACAATAGAAAAGTTTACTATCAAAAGAGGTCTATATACCCCGAAGGGACCACCATGTCACCACTTCTCAGATGGACGGTTCCGTCCCCTGCACCCAAGTGAGGGACCCAACCCTTCTAGGGGACCTCCTCCCGTACCGTTGGGTGAGGTCACAAGAACGGACCTCTCCGGGTACCCGTCTCCTCGGTCCGCCCGACGGCGGGTGCCCCAGCGTTCCTCAGCGCGTCCTGACTCGCGTCTCGCGTGTGGTCGAGGTGCGGGTCCTGCCCCGAACGACCCAGCGTGCCGTCGAGATAAAGACAAAGGTTCACAAATTCCTCGGAAGTGTGACAAGGGGAATCCCGGCATGGTCAAATGTCGGAGCGGTCGTCACGGCCTCCCGAGGGAAACTTTCTCCACTGACACGCCGGACTTCGAACCAAAGGCACTGGGGGTGGGGTTTACGCTCACAGATCCCAGTGGAAGGTGTCTTCAGGTCTAACCCCAAACTTCGAATCGAGACTCTGAACTCTCCCCAGGGACCCAGGGGAGGGAGGAGTCCTAAGGAACAACTTACCATCCACTTTTTCAGCGTGCCAGGACAGACTGAGAAACGCTGAAGTACCTGATCTGGGGTACCTGATGTGTCAGGTGCCTTAGGAGGTCCGGTCATATGACTTTACCCATTGGCAAGGGAAGAGGTCCCCTAGAAGGGTTGTGTCCCTAGTTTGGGTCCAGAGGACGTAACCTCCCCCTAAGAAATGGTCGACTCGGTGTTCCCTTCGGACCCTTATGACCTCACCCATTGGATAGGGAAGAGGTCTCCTAGAAGGACTGGGTCCTTAGTTTGGTCCCAGAGGACGTAACGTCCGCCTAAGAAATGGTCGACTCGGCGGTCCCTTCGGGACCTACTATCCACCGGACCCCTACTACCGGACGGACGCTCCTCCCACACAACTCGTACCGGTTCCGATGTCGACCCGACTCCGACCCGGACTCCGTTCCGAGGACACTGTGTCCCACCCCTCTCCCCGACCCGTCTCTTTCCGTCCCCCGGACCCGGAACCCGGTCGAACCCGAGTCGAGGGAGGGAGACGGTCCTCTCCTCCCCACTCCTCCGTCCCGTCTTAATCCTCTCTTCTAGGGAGGGGGGTGGGGGTAATCATCTAGACGTCCTTAGACAGACAGACAGGGTTCGTGGACATTAAATCTCCGACTGTGTTTGGTCTGCAAGTCGGGTTCTACGTCCCACAATCGACGAACCCAGCCCGAGGCGACCGGCCAAGAAACCCGGAGAGTCCCGAACAGCGAGGGGACAACCACCAGTCGGAGCCCAGTCGTCCCACCGGGACGAGAACCCCTAGCCGTCTGACAGGCGACCTCTTCATCTCCGGTCCCGTGCACAGAGAGAATGGACCGTCCGACGGGGACGACACGGGGACCCGTGGTCGTTCAAAGGTCTTCTTGTTCAGTGGCGAACCCCGGACCCGAGTCTGACCCCGTGACAGGAAAGGAAGGTCGTACAAGATGGTAAGCCGGGTCTGGTCGCCCACCTCTTTTTGACGCGAAGGACTATTCTCCTCGACTCTCAGTGCGTGTCTCCTCGTGTCTAAACCCCCCACAGTCACTCCGACGAAAACCTCTTCTAGGTGGACAGACCCTAGTGGGTCCAACTCGTCAGTCTATTCGTAGAACAGGAAGAACCATCCTCTTACTTCACCCCCCCCCCGTCAAGGACGTTCTGTCGCCTCCCACGACCCGAAGTGAGGGGGTCGGGGAGTACTACACCCGGAGGAGAGGTGTACCCTTACCTTTTCCCGGTTCAATGATGCGGGCGGTGACTTCGGGGAAGTAAGGACTCGTGGTAGAAGGGTGTCCGAGGGGACCCTTCGAAGAGAGGACGTCAGCCGAGACAAGGTTTTGGACAGCTCTGTAAATCTTCGACTCGACCTTCGTACAGGTCGGACGGCCCTGGTCGTGGGTCTTCCCTCCGAGAAACTAGTCGACCTTTAGGACAGGTACCTTGTACTTACCTGTACCCGGCTCCCATCCTTGGGGACGGTTTCGGGAGGAGACGTATGCCACTTCTAGTATAAGCGGACTCTTCTCGGCAGCCTTCCGCGAGTACGTCGGACGACTCCAGGGGTCCTCCTGTCTCCCGCGCACCAGACGACGTCTCTCCCCGGTCACACGGGTCCGACTAGCCGACGAGGCTCACCACTTAGAACTCGAATTTGTAGGACTTGGAAGCAAACGAGTCTCGACTGTACCGCGACTCCTCCGGACGGAACAACCCCGACGACATTCACAGCAGCTACTGTGCACACGTCTGAAAGTACACCTGTGGACCGTCGGTGCCCGTGGGGGAGGACCTTTTCCCGACGACTGGTGTCCCCGCAACCCCGGTGCCCGGTACCACATCCCGCGGAGGTGCGTCGACGGACGCCCGGACCCAGAGTTCTTCGAGTAAAGTGAGACGTCAGCGACGGTTCCCGCGACCGGACGGCCGTGGGTCGAAACAGAGGGACGTACCACCCCGTAGAGAGTGTACCGATCTCGAACGTCGTGTCTTTGTGTGCAGTGTCGACCCTCGTCATTCTGCCACGCGCGGTCGATTCACAAGCCATAGATCAAACGAAGAGGAACGATCTCCAGTACGGGGATGCCTCGTTACCTCTGAAGGAAGAGGGGGAAGGGGCCAAAACGTCCCACTAATAGAAAGCAGGTCAAGGGTCTTCACTTCACTCCCGCGGTGGCGAAGAGCTGGACAGACACGTTTACCGACAAGGACTCAGGTCTGGTTAAATCTGACTGTGGTTCCTGTATACTGTCGTAACTAAAATGACTTGGGAACGGTCCTAATCCTGAGTAAAGAGTCACAAAAATTTTCACCTGTACTTTATGCTGGCGCGATAAGAAAAAGGTTCACACCACCAAAACACTGCACAGTCGAACCGACCCGCTTGATGTGGAGGGTCTTAGGGGAAGGCCCCCAGGGCCCGTCCCGCCACACCACAACCCTCCCTGCTTCCTCAGAGTGTACTCGGCACCCTGTTTGTACCCGAGTACGCACACCGGGATAGACGACGGGACTGAGGCCTCGCGTCCCTGCCGAGGACCAAGGAGGTCGAGAAGGCCGAGGACCGGACTCGTTCGCACAAGTTCAGGCACTACTTGCCGTCTAGGACTCCTGTGCGTACCACGGTTCCAGTCTCCGTTGTCTCCCGCACCCGAGGCAGGAAGGAGGCACGACGGACGGGAGACCCACCAGCCGAAGGACCTCTCTGCGGAATTAGTCACGGGTGGGAACACACTCCAGTTTACGGACACTGTTTGAACGGAGGTAGAGGTAGTGGCACAGGTAGAGGGGGAGGGGGAGGTAGAGGAGGAGGTTGTGACACAGGTGCAGGTCCAGGTGGAGATATGACTGACCGAGGTGAAGAGTCTGACCTGGAACCGGCTGTGTTTGTCATAGAAGTACACACGACTCCGTCATGCACCCCTTCGTCTGTCCTGCACGTCTCTACCGACTGGGACGACTGGTCGGGTACGGGAAGAAGACAGGTCTATTGATGTGAACGACAAAGAACACTCAGAACCTATGAATTCAGTCACGTGTCTGTTCGAACACACATGTATCCATAAAATTAAAAGTGCGGAGATTCGAAAGTCGTGTTTGCCGTCGTGTAACGTAGGTGAACCAAACGAAATAAGGGAGTTGTTGCACAGAACCTCTACCTTGGCACACAGTTCCTCTCGACGGAGTGGTGAAGACTACCTATGGACCATAACAATACACTTACGGAGGATTGACTAAAATGGTCAGTACTTGATTACCCGAAGGTACCTTAAAGGTTAGAAAACTATGATGTCTGTCACGTTACTCAAGCTAGAACCACAGTAAGACGTGAACACGACCTTACGGTCATCCAATCTCAGGAACCCAGGAATGGTCCAGTTTCCCATTCAAACTACCTACAGTAGTCCAACAATAACGACAATCTCTCTGCCTTGGTTGATCGGGTGAGAGGACCCAGTGGACAACGGAGGAGCAGGAGGAGGAAGGAAGAGGGAGACGGGGAACATGACGTCCCAGTGTCGGACGTTTATGAAGGGTGTTCAGGAAACCGTCACCTCTAGAACAAATCATAGACGGTCGTTCTGGTGACCACACTCCGAGTCTTCGGGTTACCTTCTTCGTTCCCACCCTCTGCACCCAAAACTACTTTCGACCCGACTCAGATGGCCTCCAAAAGTCCACACCGAAGAACGTTTGGGGTACGGACGTGTCGACTCCAGGCGTCCCCTAAGGAACGTCAAAGACGGGAGGACTCTAAGGGCTTGAGGTCTTCGAAGGGAGGGATTGGGAGTGAGAAGGACTGTTAAAAACATTCGGAAATTAACGTACGTACTTTGGCACAGAACAACTTCGTGGATCTTACACAGGGAAAGGGGGTCTTGTAGTCCCAAACCACAATCGCGGACACCGAGGTACAGGATTGGTCTCACGAACAGTTGTACAGGTGTAAACTGCCACAGTTTGACTTTTACGACAGAGTGACGTCAAAATTAAAGTCTTCACACACATACACGTAAACACACATTTTCTGACTTATCCAAAATATAAGAATCGTAGTAAACATAACCCGAAAGGTCCACCGTCATCACCATTTCTTAGTCGGACGGTTACGTCCTCTGTATTCTCTACCCCCAAGGTAGGGACCCAACCTTTCTAAGGGACCTCTTCCTGTACCTTTGGCTGAGGTCATAAGAACGGACCTCTTTGGGTACCTGAGTCCTCGGACCACCCGGTGTCAGGTAGCCCAACGTGTCTCAGTCTACACTGTCTTCACTGGATCGTACGTACGTGGTAGACATAAAGAACAAGACATTTGACGCAAGCACAAACTTAATAAAAAGACAAGAGGAAACCAGAGGAATACCTGGGTTTCTTGAAATAAAAACTTTTCTTTATCTGCAACGAATACTGTATTAAACGTTTGGGAAAGAGGTCAAATATCAACAGAAAACTAAATCAAATATACAGAGTACTGGACTGCTAAGTTCATTAAAAGTACGCTAACTTAAGCGAAAGAAAAGACCAAACATGACGGGAACTACCCCAACTCCGTCGTGGTGGGTACCAGGGTACCCGAAGGGATCCACAGAGATCCAAATCTGGTATACTTACCGGTGGGTGAGGTCATAAGAACGGACCTCTTAAGGTACCTGTCTCCTCGGACCGTCCGACGTCAGGTACCCCAACGTTTCTCAACCTGTACTGACTCGCTGACTGGACTTGAACAGGGGTGTGTTCGGGAAGGACTACAACCGACAACGGGGACGTAAAAAATGAGTAAACAGAACATACGAACAGAGACTGAAGGCCAGTGGCCCAGAACCTTATTAGGGGTCTACGGTGGACTTCTGCCCGAGCGGAGGCTCGATTCAAATTAGGAGATCGCTTCGCGACCGTACAGCTCCAAGGGAGACAATACGAAAGGGGAAAACTGACGCGGAACTCCTACAAAAGGTGAGACACGAGAACGACAGGAAACGCGACAAATAAAAATAACCCACTTGCACACAAGTCACCGGTAGACTATCAACCTCGAAATCTTAAGCTGAGTTGGGAAATGACAGAGGTACACTACTCTTCGAGACCTTGTTCGTGTGGAGTCGAAGGAGAACCAAAAGAAAAATCTGGAACCTCAAACGGTAATGTGAACGGGTACAGAGGTATGTAGATTATTAACTAAACAGTCTAAATTTATGTAAAAACGGAGACCGATACTGTCTACTTCTTTACACACAAGAATGTGGTGGAGACCTTATTCCACAGGAAAGAGAAGGTCAAAAACTCTCAATGCCATAAGGAATTGACGAGAGTATAAATTGGAAGTGCAAAGGAGACCCTTGACTTTGTGGCATAAACAAAACCACCAAAACAAATGTCAATTTACACACTAGTGTGAGTGGCTACCAAGAAAAAGACGTGAAAGAGTAGAGCACCAACCTGTTTCAACAGAAGACCAAGTAAAGAAGTCCTACTCGAGTAAAATTCCTAAATGGAGATCTAAAACTCAAAAGTTTTACGTGGACAGAAAACAGAAGTATAAACTTTCTATACTCGACCGACCGACACTTCGCGAACCCAAGGTTAAAAGAAAAACTTCCGAAACGTCCGGAAGTCACAGACCGAAGGTCGGAACCAACAACAGTACCTTTGCAACCTCCGGTCTGATTACTATAAGGGAAATTGCACTGAACTAAAAAGGGAGACCGACGACTTTATTAAGAAAGAAACAGAAATTTTGACTCGCTGAAACGATCGTGGGAAACGATTAAAAAAGGGACGTTGTACATGGAAGGGCGAACACCTGTCCACAGGAAAAAGAGAACACTCTTAACACGAACGCACTACGTAAAAGCCATACAACGAAGCAGCGAGAGACAGAAGGTGCAGACACGGAAAGAGGCAGTAGGACGGCCAGGAGCACCCGAAGGCGAAACGGACGACCTTAACAGCGAGTACAGACAATGACACAACGGGAGCATAAGGAGAGACAGAAACGTGACGCAAGTCGACCAAATGTAAAGTCTACACCAACATACGAAAGGAAGGTGAACAAGGGACTCGAAACAGTGAAAAGTAGGTATGGAAACAAAAGAGAACTATGAAATTAGAGACTAAACTCGAGAATAAACTCATCTTATCTGAGAGATAATTTGAAGTGTAAAAAGGACTAGTACCACTTTATACACCATACTTGATCTCTCGCCGTCCTTTAGAGGTTCCTCGGCCCACACAAGAAACCCAAAAGGAAGAGGGACCTGGGGGACCCGATAGTGAACCGGGTGTCGTGTCGGAGGGAAGAGTAGGTCGAGAAATTCTTTAACAACAACAAGTCAGCGATTCAGCACAGACTGAGAAACACTGGGGTTTCTGACATCGTGTGGTTCGAAGGGACAGGAAGTGACAGAGCGACTCAAACGAGTTTGGGTACAGGTAACTGAGCCACTACGGTAGGTCGGTAGAGTAGGAGACAGCAGGGAAGAGGAGGACGGGAGTCAGAAAGGGTCGTAGTCCCAGAAAAGGTTACTCAACCGAGAAACGTAGTCCTCCGGTCTCATGACCTCGAAGTCGAAGCGCCGTCAGGAAGGTTACCACCGAAGAACGTTTGCCCCGTAGAGTCCCCTTAGGGACCGAGTCCGGAAAAGACGAAGATCTTTGGACATGTGAGCCGGGTGCCTACGACGACAGTGTCCAGAAAGACAAGTGGAACACGTTTTGACTCACCTCTCAAAGGTACCACCAAGACTCATGGGGGTGGTGGCTGTAGACGGGAGTGTCTGTCGGAAAGGACCCGGGAGAGGTGCACAGACATCCTGAAAGAAAAATAACAATAATAATAAAAACCGGTACAACGCGGTGAACGTCCTTGAATCAAGGGGCTGGTCCCTAGCTTGGACCCGGAAACCATCACTTTCGCAACTCAGGATTGGTGACCTACCGGACCCGTAGGGAAAGTACGCCGAAAATGGCGCACTCCGTCGGGAAGGAGTATGTGACTCCAAGTCCTGACAACTATCAAAGACAAAGAATAAAAGAAAATCCTAAAGACCAATCAAAGATTTTCCTCCTCCTTTGGTGACAGAAAGTTGGAAAGGTAAATTTTTCACGAAATTAAAAACAAAGTTAAACGTACCGTGACTAATAACCACTTCGACTCATAACTACTACGTAAAAGTTATCACTAAAATGTCTTTCGAGTCATATTGTTTCGTGTCACACGGTTCCCCTACCTACAGTATGAAGGGTGCGACCTTTGTCGTGAGGTCCCGAAGAGGAGCTGGTGTCTCCGTGAAAGTCGTTATTTGTCCCAGACAGAGTGCGAGACATTTCTGTCGTCGTCTTCTTTCCAGTGTCACTGACTAGGCGTGGACTTGCGCAATTTATGTCCAAAGTCTCCGTTGGGTTGCGGCAATGTGAGTAGTGTGGGAGGTGCTGTAAGAGTCAAGAACACTTCCTCCACCACTCCGAGACCCCTGTAAGGGTGGAGAGCCAGGACAGGGGAAGAGACAGGACTGAGACTCGGGTTGTGTCAGGGACGGGACCCAGGGGACGGGAGGACCGAGACACTGGAACGTCCCCTGCCCGGCGTAACGTTACCTCGTCCCGGAGCTCCGAGTTCCGCCTTTAAGGACCCCAGGAGGAGGTCGAGGGCTCGAGCACGAACGTGACCCTTGGAGGCAGACGGAGGACTGGGGTTCGCCTAGACTTATAACCGAGTCGCGGACGAAGAGCCCGAGCGGACAAGACTCGCGCGCACACACAGAGACGAGAGGTGCCGTCGACTCCCTCCCAAATTGCACGACCACAGGGACACCGTCCACGACGGGTCCAGAGCGGACCGCCGAGGAGGTCCCTCCTGTGGAACGGACCCCACAAAGGACGCAGAGCACAGGGGTAACGGGGTCCGCGCGGGGGACCGCAAGTGGGGCCCGTGCAAAACACCTCACACTCGGGGTGTGGTGACTCAGACGACACCGGGGTGGGGTTTACGTGCACAGATCCTGGTGGAACGGATGTTCGGGCCTTCCGCGCTACGGCTGGGACAACACAACCTACGCCGGTCCTGGGACCTCGGGCGGACACGAGCCTCGCCCTGGGTCCTTCACCGGTGCGACCCACGACCTTACGTCCGACCCCCAGTCCCCAGGTCCGACGCTCCCCCGGGACGAGGACCCCTAGTGGTAGGCCAATCTTCTGTCCGCGAGGACCCAGTTCCTGTGGCGTACCCCCAGATTCTGGTCCCGACACAGGTCGTCCCCGACCCGCCGTTCCGACGACCACGGGCGCACTTACACCAGTCCTAACAACCTCCTACTCACCCCCACACCCCGGCGTCAAAGGTCGTCACACACGTCCTTTCGGACTTAACTCCGTCGAGACGCTTACCACACCTCCGGTGTCTCCGACCCCACCCCACGTCATAACTCCTCCCCCCCACTGCCCCGGGCAAGAGTCTACTTACTCCCCCAGGTACGTACACTGACTAAGGAAACGAAAGACGACTGTGGACGGAGTCATTGTCTCTCATCCCTCCCGAGACCGGTGATCGGAGGAGACCGAGAAGAGGTGGTTGTGTCACACATACGCCTTTGGGACGACTGAACTACGTTGGGACGGACTTCCTCCGAGTGCGGGGCGACCCACCGGTGCGAGGGTTCCCCGGGCGACTTCGAAGACAGTGAACGAAATCTTTGCAGAGCTTGACCCGCTACCAGGTGTCTAAGTGTCATCTCGTCCTCCCTCCCTCTTCCCTTTGCGGGGGAGACACGACCTGAGAGGAGGGGTGGTGGGCTTGTAGTCCTACATCCTTTCTAGGCTCTGTCTCAAGGGCACCCCGAGTGACAGTGGTTGCTCTTCCCCGAATCCTGGCTCAGTTGGACCGAGAAACTCCTTTTCCTGTGACAAAGGGTCAGTGACGTCTCGAAAGGTTAATTAAATACTGTTGGTGTCCCTTATGTAGTCAAGAGTGTGCTCATACTAAGGTCGGAACCGTCCTTGCCGGACCCGTCGACCCTCGCCTCCCACCTCTCCTGGTCGGGACAGGGGAGGAAGACGGGACGACCGACGCCTCGGACGTGGTTGCCCCGGAGCAGGGACGGGGGCCCGGACCTAGCCTAGTTCGGGAGGACCCTACCGGTCCGGTCCCGAGTCGGTCGACCTAGGTCCCGTCCGCGGAGTCGACTGGGCCACGTCGCGAGGGTAGGCCTGGACCCACAGGAACAGCCACGCTGTACAATGTACCTGATCTCGGAGGGTGAACACCTAAGGGCAGAGGGAGTCTGCAGACACGACGCCTCCTCTGATTTGGATCTTGAAAGAGACTCCGGACTTGGGGTCGTGACCGTACGTTACCAGGGAAGGACGACCTTGCCCACGGGGCTCTGCTACGGTGGTGCCGACTCGGAGGGCGGACGTAGGGGGGGACGTGTCGGGACAAGAGCCCCGAGGACGACCCTCGAGGAACACTAAGGAGACACTAGAGTCTAGTCAGTCCCTCCTTCAAAGGGAGACAGGAGACGGTGGACGAGGGACAGACACAGAGGAGAAGAAAGACAAAACTTCTATGGTAGTAACCTAAGACCCGGTGGTACTAGGTCCTGCTAGAGTAGAACTTTCTGAATAATGTAGACTTTTGAGGAGAAGGTTTCATTTTAGCGTAAGACTCGAGGTCCAGACCCCCACCCCCACTAAGAACCGGGTAGTGTCGCGGGGAAGGTCGAGACTCGAAACGTCGAGGTCAGAGGAGACACTCGTCGGGTTCGGGGGTCCTGAGACAAGGGACGAGGATCCCGGTTACTCGACCAGGCATGACTGGTGCCGGACGGGGACCAGCGGGTCGAGGTACGGCAAGTCGGTCGCCGAAACGTCGCCGGTGTCTCTTCGACCGACACGGTGCCGACCAACTTTAACGGGTTTCTGGGGCGGGGGGAGACGACCGCTCTGGGGGTAGAGGGGTAGTGTGTCCCTCCCGGGTGACCGAACCGGGGTAGCTGCCGGGGCACTATGGAGGACCACGGGACGCAGGGCCACCGCGGTCCACGGCCGTCCACGAGTCTCCGGAGGACGGGTCTTTGCAGAGAAGAGCCGGACCTTTCGACGAGGACGTGCGCACACGTACGGAGGACACTCAGGAGTCGGAGTCGAGTTCAGTCGAGCCGTTTGCGCGGAGGGTCGAAGTCGGAGTGGGAGGACGGTTCGCCCCAGGTCGGGCCGGAGACCCGAGGGTGGGTCGTGACGAATGTCCCCCGCCCACCCCCAATGATGGTCTCTACGGAAGGGTAGGGGGAGACGTCGGGGGTCTCGTCGGGGGACCGTGTCTCACTCACGACCCGCCACCGCCCGGTCCCTTACTCACTCACCGACCCCCTCCCCCACTCGAGGGCGGGTGAGGCCGACATTTAGGACGTCCGCGGGGGCAGGTAGTGAGGGAGGAGACTGTCCCCGTGGGTCCCCGGCGTAGGAGGGACTGACGGCTCACGACTTTGGGAGGGGTCTCCAAGGAACGTTTTACTACCTCGACCCCGCCGTCGGAGCGGACCTGAACCGCTATTTAGGAGGGAAGGTTGACGTCTGGCACAGACGACATAAAGTATTAACCACTCTACCTCTCGGGGCTAAAAGGTTCTACAAGTCCCTATTGAGTCAAAATTTCTGGTGCAGGATTGTTCACCTTACCCGGCTAATAAGGTCCCCTAGGAGGCTCCTAGCAACGACGGACTACATCCCTTTACCCGAACTTAATGCCGAGGTCCAAACGACTCTCTCCGCGCGACGGGCAGCGGTCCTCTCTGCACCTACGGGCAAACAATTTGTACAAAAACTCCAAAATAAAGGCCTCTTCCTAAACAAAGGGCATTACATAGGAGACTTCCCGAATGCCACGTCTCGGTTTGCGTCGAGGGGGAGACTCAGGGGCCCCCCGCCCCCGTGGCCCCCTCAGTGTGGCGGCTCCCGTCCGGAGGCCCCACCCCCGACGGACCCTGCCCAGCCTCTTCTCTCTGAGCTCCCCTCCGTAGACAGGGTTCACGAAGGGACGAAAACCCGAAGTCTGTCGAAAATACGAGTGAATCGGTACCCCTGCCTACAAGAGACAGAGGTACCTCAGGACCCCCCAGTGCTACAAGTGCTCCCGTCCCTTCTCGACCATCATAGTCCTTGTACTCTGGGAGTCCCGGAGGTCTTAACAGCTCACAACAGAGCGAAAGACATCTCAACTCGTCCGGTTCTCCGAGAGACTCTCCTGTCACACGAAACTACCGTATCGGTCCGAAGGAAGGGCGGGGCCACCCGGGAGGAACGGAACGACAGACTCAGGACACAATCTCTAAACGATTTTACGAACCACTCCGGACAAACGACAACTTCTCGCCGGAGACACGGGAGGCGACACTTACTACTCTTCCCATGACACTTTTCACTACCGACACGAACTCGTTCGACATGGACTTCCACAGGAGAGAGAGTTTATACGACACGACTCCTTTCTTCGAGGTTCGTCCGTCCGTCCCGGTCCGGACACACGTACCCACCCAGGAGTGAACCCAAGGGTATCTGTCTCCCCAGAGATCTCGATGGGAAATTCCCCGGAGAATCGAGGGTCAAAAAAAATAATGTGGAGACGGCTTGTACCTTGAGGCCCATTGAGACTCTGGGAAAACCCCTCGTTGAGTCTCCCTCGAACCGACCGTGTATCGCAATTACAGCCGAAGCCTTGACTACCGGTCTAGGACCGGTGTGACTGTAGTTTCTGGTAGTGTCTCCGACGAGTCACCTCCGGGGAACTCCGACCGGGAAGCCTGACCGGTTCGAGGAAACCCCTCCCAGATCTCCCGCAGGTGTCGACGACCCTACGACCAGAACTTAAACAGGACGTGGTAAACACCCCGGTGGGGGAGGTCGGTGGAGTACAAGGGACACTCTTAGGGGCGAAGGACTGGTCGTCAATCGTGACTTTGTCTGGACTTATAATGCCGGAGGTCTTCTGGGACCCGTTTGAACAGTGACCAAAAGCCGACTCTACTCGTCGGGCCCCCGAGAAACCTCAGAGACGTCGAAGCGAACCCGACGAGGGGGGCTTCGCCCCGTGGGGTCGGAAAGGAGTCCAAGTGAGGGGAGTACGAGGCCCCGACGGGGTCGAGTGAGACGGGTTCCGGTTCCTCTGCCACAACGACAACAAGAAGTCAGCACAGGCTGAGACACTGGGGCACCTTACGTCGCACGGTCCGAAGGGGCAGGTAGTGATAGAGGGACTCGAACGAGATTGAGTACAGGTAACTCAGCCACTACGGTAGGTCGGTAGAGTAGGAGACAGTAGGAGAAGAGGAGGACGGGAGTTAGAAAGGGTCGAAGTCCCAGAAAAGGTCACTCAGTCGAGAACCTGTCCTTCCTCTGGGTTGGTCAGGTGGGATTTCCTTTAGTTGGGACTTATAAGTAACCGTCCTGACTACGACTTCGACTTCCAGGTCATGAAACCGGAGAACTACGCTTCTTGGTTTCTCCACGGCCCAGGTGCACAAGTGCCGGGGTCCGGAGTGGCGACGTCGGACTCTTCCGACTCCAGACGGGTCCTAGTACGTAGTCGATCTCCATCTCTCCTCCCGCTCGGGCGAACCCCGCCCTTCTTGTTCCTGGAGTCTTTCCGAGTGTTAGATGGAGGGTCTTTGCCCATTATAAAGTGATGTACCTTTTCCCCGAAACGTAGACACTGGCTCAATTCCCGGAACCTTACACTTCCGCCAGACCCGGTGTCCCCCCGGGTAGTCCTCCCTCCGTCCTCCCGGTCGTAGTCTACCTCCGTCTCCAGTCCCTCCGCCTCTCTGAACGTCTACTACGCGACAACCAAGACCCCTACTCCCTTCCCGAAGGTCGGTTCCTTGATCTGCCCTGTCCCTCCGACGCACAAGGGACCTCTGAGGCCTTTCTCGGCCTGAGTCCACTGGAACTGAAATCGCTCTGAACCCGGTCTGAGTTCGAAGACCTCGAAATTCTAGTTCACAGTCACCGACTTCATCGGCTCGACCACCGGAAACGATCCCGTCGGGACCTCCGACCACGACCCGAGGAGTGACAGAGTGAGTACCGACGGGAGACCGCCGGCACAGGAGACACGGACGAGGGGTCGGAAGGGACAAGGGAGGCGGGACGTCGTAGGGGACCCGTGAACCGGCCACGACTGAGAGGGACGGGTAGCAGGACAGGTCAGGAGTACCACTCTCGTCGGGACAGGGGTGGCAAGACTTTTCGGTCCCCCGTAGTCCAAGGGACTCCGACACTCAGGTCCTCGTCTTCAAACTTGAGTCCGGACGGACCCACGATTCGAACTCGGGCACCTCCCTCCACGTCCACCCCGCCGACTTGTTCACTGGTCCCTAGTCCCCCGAAGGGTACTGTCCGTCACCAAGGGAGGATCGAGACCCCGACCTTGGGTGGAAGTTCCACCGCCCCCGGCACGAGAGAGACCACCCCCTCCCAGGGAGGATCAGGGGACGTCCCGACCCCCGAGGCCCCCTCCCGGGGAGGAACAGGGGACGTCCCGACCCCCGAGGCCCGCGAGGACCCGACACCGGCGTGACAGTCAGAGACGGAGCCAGCGGTGCACCGGCGGAAAAGGGTGGGGCACACAGAGAACCAGGGAGTATCCCTGTGGACAGGAACCAAAATCCCGGGTAGACCTTTGGGTCCTGAATTAGTGTGACGGCTGACTGAAAGGTGTATTCCAGTGCAAGTGTCCGGACCCCTGGTCCTACACCTGTACAAAATAAAATCCCCGGTGGCAAGACGGATGAGGTCTACCCCACGAGGTCTTTGCCCACTCCGACCCCCGAAACCTGTGGCTCCGAGAGACCTGTCCCGGTCCAGGGGAGTCGTAGACCACCGAGTCGAGATCCTCGTCCCTCAGTCCTAAACCCCCGCTACGAGACTGGTCACTCGTACCATCCCTACACCC
Organism: Capra ibex; assembly: GCA_006410555.1. Lineage (NCBI taxonomy): Eukaryota > Metazoa > Chordata > Mammalia > Artiodactyla > Bovidae > Capra > Capra ibex. Next base: position 94,247,203 of record SJYO01018757.1, read on the forward strand.
GTTCATAAAGTCTCGACGCAGACGTCCGTCTCCTTACTCTCCTCTTACACAGGAACCCCCAGTATGTCTGTGCCGGGCGGGACATGTGCGGTACTCACGGACTGGCGAGTCGGACGACTCGGAGACAGAGGCTCAGAGGTTCGACGTCATCGTAGCGGGAGGGGAGGGGTGACGGGGCTCAAACACTACTCGACTACCTGAGTTCCGGGATTTTGTCGGTTACTTGGTCGGTACACCGTTCGTGTGTGTGTCCACATGTGTACCCACGTGTGTGTCAGCGCGTGTTCCGCCGACGTGAGCGTCCACATGTGCGTCACATGTACGTCGACGTGTGCGTCCACGTATGTGCCACATGTGCGTCGGTGTGTGTTCCGCCGACGTGTGTGGGCAGTGTCCTCCACGGGTGTGGACGGGAGAGGGAGGGGAAGGAGCACGGGTGACGGTAGAGTGTCCCGAAGACCCGTAAGAAGAGGGACGGGTGACGTGCCAGTGGGTCTCCTCTTCCGCCCGGGAGTCGGGGCGACCAAAGTCGCGGGGGAGGTCGGGGGTGGACCGCCCGTGATACCAGGTCTCCGACAGGCTCACTTCCCGACGTCCGCCCCGACGGTCCCCGCCCGCACCACCCGTCCTGGACGGGTCCGACGCTCCCACAGGCCCCATGTCCGACTCCACGACACCGAGACCCCTCTGCCCCCAGCCTCTCTTCGAAGGTCCCCCTGGACACTCTCGCGGTCCCGTCCCCTCCACCGTCACCCCGGTCCCGTCGCGACACCCTGTGGTCCACGGGTGACGAGCGTCTTCGGGGCACCCCGACGGGGGACCGAGGTCGGGGTACTGCCCCCCTTAACGCCGACGGCTCCTCCGAGTCCTCCACGGGTGGCCCGGGCCGGGAGTGGCAGGTCGTCCCTGGACGGACGACGAAGGACATTGCCGGTGACTCTGGTCTCCCAAACCGACCTGGCGTCCAGGATCCGGAGTGAGTGACTCCCGCGATGGGGCCCTTGGACGATCTTTACGTCTGGGAGTCCGGGGTGGGTCTACCCGACGTAGCCCTCGAGACCCAGTGTCGGACTCCAGACAAAGAGACCCACCCGACGGTACACGAGGTCTAACTCTGGGGGCGGGGTTCGACGGACAGTGGCTACCACGAACCTCGAGGGCACCCTCGAGTCGGCCGGAAGGAGCCTGGGTAGCAGGCACCCAAGGAGGTCGAGACGCCCGTCGGGGCCGGCTCCGGGCCTTCGAGACACCCCTATTTATCGAAATAGAGCTTTCCGGTCAGACACAGGTTCGGTCCTCCCGAAGAATACGTGAGATGAGATCTTTTATTCTCGAAACGTGTAGTTGACCTCTTTTCTAAACAAGTTTTTATACTTTTTCCTTTCTCGTCCAATCTCACGAATGAGTGACCGGCGGTGAGTCTCAGGTAGTGACTCCAGGTACACGCGTGTCACATGTGCGTTCACCTAGGCTGCTGACAGGAGGGGACTCCTGGACTCAAGTCCGGGACTAGGGTGGGGTGCGGGCACGTGGGACTGGAGGGAGGGACCTCACGGAAACGCCCACTTCGTAAGAAATCTCACTCCCACGGAAATCCGTGCCGAACGAGTCCGTGTCGGTGGCGAGACAAGACGGGCCGTGGGAAGGGTAACAACCAACTGACGGGGCAAGTGTCACCTCCGGTGAGTCCCGGTGAAAGGTGGACGACTGTTCGGAACGATTCTCAAAAGTGTTCTAGAACTTGGCCTCAGGTTTGGAACTCTCCTAAGTGGTCTTGAGACATAAAGGTTAACAGAAGGACAACTCTTTAACTCTCTCGCCCGGTAGGAGCCGGACCGACAGGTGTCCGCGTCAGGTCACCCTTCCTCGTCCGGCAGGGGAACCACCCCCGTCGCGACGGACCGCGGAGTGTCAGGGGTGACGAGAGACACGAGGGCATGGGCCCAGTCGGCGGTAGGACCCAAGGACCCAGATGGCGCAGGGGACGTCCTCGGACCACCGGTTGCGGGCTCGGGTACCGGGACCACTGTCGACCCTTCGGAACATGGACCCCCGGTGCCTCCTCGTCGGCCGCCACACCCCCGTTTCCTCCCACCCGTCCTCCGCGCCGCCGAAGAACCGTCTGCACTTCACACCGTCCCGGGCCCCTCCTGTCAGACTCCGAGGAGACTACCAGGACCCCTGTGACCCGGGCCGGTTCACGGGTGCAGACACTTCCAGGGAGTACGGACATCGCCACCCGGTACCCCAGGGGCCACACTACCGTCCTCGCACCGCGACCTCCTGCCCACCTGGACCGAAGTTTGGAGGTGAGACGATCAATTGACAGACGTACCCGAACCTACCAGCAAGTGGAAAGGGCTCGGAGTCACAAGAGTAGACATCTTACCCTGGGTTTGATGAAATAGACAAATGAACCGACAGACGTCTGTGGAAATAAAACTCTGTGAGAGGTTTTTGTCTAGGAAAGATACGTAATTGATAAAAGAAAAATTTTTAAAAAATTTCGGTTCTTGTTTCTTCGAGTAAATGAATTCGACAGTAGGGCTGTAGCATTAATTGCATGTGACCTAAAGATAAAAAAAGGTCCGGACCTGGGTGAAGGGTATGAGAAAAATAACTAAAAATAAATTATGACCTCAGTTCGACTGATCGTACGACCCAATCAAAGTCCACATGTTATCAAGTCAACACGTGTATGTAGGTCTGAGGTCCGGTCTCGAGTCCTCCGCGTCTGTCGGGCACCTGCCTCCCGGTACCCCGAGCCCCACCAGGGAGTGGAGGTGACCAGACCGGTGTCCGAGGGGCAAATTGGTCGTCCAGTCTCCACATCCCTGGGGGCCCGGGGTCCGAACCCACCTACCACGAGTGGGGGACTGAGGACCCGGACCTCCCCTGTCGGACAGGGGACGAGAGTGGGGCCGGGGGTGGGGTCCGACGGCACGAGACCCTCCGAGAGACAAGTGTGTGAGTCTCTGTCTAACCGGAGTTTCGGTCTCGGGTTCTCGTTTACTTAGAAACAACGTCTTTGAGAACGCTACAGTCCAAAATGACACTCACGGAAACCACTCACCGCCCTGCTATTTAGAGCGGACACAAGTCTAAGAGGCCGAGGCTCGGGACCGGGGCTGACGGTCAGTAAGACCACACACCGAGACGGCGAGCCTGCGACGGAGGGAGGGGTCGTCCTCAGGAGGGACAACGGCGGAAGGAAACAGTTCCCGAGGTAGGGTACGGGTAAGGACGCACCCTCGTTCCGACGGAAACCCACTTTTCCGTCGGTCCGTCCGTCGAACAAAGACTCGGGAGGTGGGGAGGGTGGGGGTGGACCGCAGGGGGGTCTAGGTCCTCGGTCCTCCGCTGACCACGGGTCACACAGGACGCCCCGCTACCCGGGGGCACTACGGGGTGTAGTAGGGCAGGTTCCAGGAGAGTCTTCACGACGGGCGGAGAGAAGAGGGCCCCTAACGGTCGGGGGAGAAGTAGGTCGGCGGGACTCAAAGACCCGTGTGTTACCACTCCCCGACCCGTCTCGGGGTCCTACCCGAGACCTCGAGCGCAGGACTGAGTCGAATCTCAAAGGGGCGACGTGCGGACGTTAAACGAGATCTTCCTGAACAACTCCTGGACACCTAAAGAGAGGGAAATCCAGGACTTCTATAGGACGACATAAAAGAACAATTTCGAAGACGTCCAAAGGAAGCGGAGTCTCCGGAGAACAGGTCGTCTTCGCCTGCACGCACACGACACACTCCGTCCCGGACACCCTCGTCGGCGAGGACCCCAACGACTGCCACGTGCAACGGATCGCGTGTGTAGAGACTCGACGTGCGGAACCTAAAGCCCAGTCGAAAGGTACGCTACACCGCTCACGGCGGGCCGCCCGAACCAGTACCTCCTTTAGTGACGGGTGCTCCCCTGCGACCGATGACCTGACACAGGACATCTCTAGAAGTAGTTGACATCTCTCATAAATACGACCCTAAAGTTGTACCGCTCACACGCCTGGATTTTCCGGAAATTTCAATTTCACTTCAGCGAGTCAGTACAGACTGAGAAACGCTGGGGTTCCTGATTGGATAGTCCGAGGAGACTGGTACCCTAAGAGGTCCGTTCGTATGACCTCACCCAACGGTAAAAGAAGAGGTCCCCTAGAAAGACTGGGTTCTTAGCTTGGACCAGAGGACGTAACGTCCGTCTGGGAAATGGTAGACTCGGTGGTCCCTTCGGGTATTTCCGTATTTTCCGGAGATGCTCTGATAACCGTTGAGCCTCTAAGGAGAAACTTCCTGTCGTTGCGGTAGACGGTGGTAGCGGCGGTCGGACCACACAGGGGTCGGTCCTTCGTCCTCCGGGCGTGAGGACGAGTCGTGCGTGTCGTGTCGGATTGACCGACGTCGTAATCGACCCTTACATAGATAATAAACTTGAATATTTTTGTCGGTCAAGGACGGTATTTGATAAAATCGGTTTCGGAGGTCGAGGTGTGAGGAGTCCTGACACAGGTCCGAACCTAAAATAAAGTATAAAACGCGTACTTGCGAGTTACGTCGTTGTAAATACCTTATTAAGTAAACGAGGGATGACTAGACACGAAACGGAATGATACGTGACCCGACTATAGCTAACCTACAACCCACAACATGCACCTTTTGACACTTTAATCAAAATTCGGACCTCAGGAATAGTAGAAGAAGACCTTTTCTACAGGATTCGACGACCGACCTTGCCCCCAGGAACCTCGGGTCCCAGGAAGGAAGGAGAGAGAGACTCTGACACCGACCCTCAACCCGAGAACAAGGACCTGCCGAGCCGAGAAATAACGAGAGTTCATGACCCTCCTTCCCCAGGGGTACGAAGACAATTAAAGTCCGAAAGAAACTGTACACTCAGAGAAACAGACGTCACACAGGACGGGGTGACCAAATAAAAGACAGGGACCCACTCGTAGCGAGGCGAGACCCTACCCTATTTCGGGTAGGGAACAAAAGATGAGGTCCTAGAGGAGTCGACCAAGACTCGGAAAGAAGGGGGTCTACCTGAGATTCCCCTCTCGAATAGCCCAAGGTACTTCGTAGGGCAACCTCAACCTAGTAGTAACGCTATTTTCGGAACCGGCACCTCTGCACTGTAGAAGGACTGCAACTGGGAAGGGGACGTGCTTGTGTCTCGAGAAAGGTCGAATTAGTGCGACAGAATGCGTAGGACTATTATACAAATTCTTTGCTTATCTAAAGCAAGAATTTTTGTCAAGATCGAAATGTCTTTGTGACTCATCTCTCATACCTCGTAAAGGTATAGGGAGAGGGGGTAGTAGGGATACAAACATTAGAACACACTCACCCCATGCGAACAATGGTAACTACTTGGGTATCTATAAAAATTTTTTATAAACAAACAAACCGAAGGGACCCAGAATCAACTTCGTACATCCTGGAAAAATCGACCCCGTACACCCTAAACCCAGAAGAGACTACCAGGTCTCTCATTCTGAGGCGTGAGGGTACGCCACCCAAAACTAGGTGGCAGTCCCTTGATCTGTTTCATCTACTCAAGTAAAACTATGTTTGACACGGGGGGGAAAAATTGACGCACCCGGACAGAGACAGTCCTTCAGGACACCAACCTGAGTATGTCGTGTGTCGTAAAAGTCTGACCGAAGAAAGAACAGAATAACTAAAACGATGGTTAAGATCATGTCACAATTTATTCTCCAACTCTCCTTTTTGCGAGCGGACCCAGGACTAGACTCCCCCATTCGTAGATCAAAGAGTTATAATTCACACTATAATCGCCATTCAAAAGAAAACGTCTATATGAAGTAGTTCAACTCCTTTAAAGGAAGATAAGAGTCACACGACTCTCAAAAATAATACTTACCTCCAACTCAAAACAGTTTTCTCAAAAGAGAGTTATACTAGTGACTAGTGTGGTCGCTACTTCCCCGAATATAACGGTATATAGACTTTTTTTACCGTGAGTTGACACCACATATTAACGACAATGAGTGATAACCGAAGCGAAACGATCATAAAACAACTCCCAAAAACATAGAAACAAGTATCGTGTGTGACCGGACGTCAACAGGAAGGGACATCACAGAATAGACCGGAATCGGACTCGCGTTACCGTTGGAGTCCGGAATTAATCTTTTTACAGGAAGGCGGAGATAAAAGACCTTCTTGAACCTCTCTTGGACATAGCAAAGAACGAATATACAAACTATCTTCAGTGGTCACTTTGTTCGACCCAAATGACGAAAGAAAAAACCTTACAATAATTAATGACTAAGTAAAATAATATTATCTAAGTCTAACAGATAAAGGAGAGCACACTCAAAACGACAAAAAATAGGAAGTTCCTTGACCGCATAAAGGAGACACAATAATTCGAAGACCCGTATGTCAACGAACATTACAAGGAAATAATAGGAAGACACAAAGACCCCACTTATCACTGCTGAGGAGAAAGTATCGACTGTAATCACCAAGCACAGAAAAAAGAAACTGACGAAGCGATCTAGTAAAATCTTTCCGAGGGATAAAGGAGAAGTAAACAATCCATCAGTGCACTAAAATATGGAACGAGGAAGTAGACCTTGTATATAAAGACACCAAGGTAACTAAAAAAAAAAAAAAAACTACCCACCCTGACACAAGGACAGAATGCTCAACAAACCGGACTCCAAAGGTCGGCACGTTCAACGCCCGTCAACCCATCCCGGCCCAGAACCACCTCTCTGTCCCTGGAGACCTATGAGGTTAAGTACAAGGAGCCCAGGGCCCCAAGAGAGAATGAGGTCGTCACGTCTGTGTCGCGAGATTGGAGTCCCCGAGTCTGGACTAGAGACCGGACACCTGGCCCTAGGACGTTCGGCACCCTACACCCCTTTTTCTTTCCCTTTTTTTCCCTCCTTTTTTTATATTTACTTTTTATTTCTCTCTTTCTTTTTTTTTCCGTCTTGCTCTTGGTTCTTATTTTTCGTTGTTGGGGACCAGCGGCCCGAGAGGGTGGGCGGACAGGCGCCCGACGGGGGTGATTGGGGACCATTCGGAAGATCCGTCCTCCGTGCCTGAGACGCAGAGGGGAGTGGCGGGAGAACCGATCTAGTAAATTTAGTAGAAAAGTTCTTGGTTAAAAACTAAAGCAACTAAAAAAAGATAAACAAAGGATAAAGGTTAAAGTCACTATGGACGAGATTTAAATAAATAAATAAAAAAGGGGAACGAAATCCAAAGTAAAGAAGAATGAAATCCGAATACGATGAAAAGTAGGAAATCAAAGGAGTCCACCTTCGAATCTGGTAAGTAAATTTTAACAGGAAGAAAGATTATGAATAGTTACGGTATTTAAAGGGAGATTTGTGAATTTTTTTAAACATAGGGTGTGTAAAACTATGTGACATAAAAACAAAAGTAAAGTAAAGTCAAGTCAGTGAGACACAGGCTGAGACACTGGGGTACCTGACTTCGTGCAACCTGGAGGGACAGGTAGTGGTCGAGGACCTCGACCGAGCTTGAGTACAGGTACCTCAGTCACTACGGTAGGTCGGTAGAGTAGGAGTCAGCAGGGGAGGAAGACGACGGAAGTTAGAGAGGGTCGTGGTCCCAGAAAAGGTTACTCAGTCAAGAAACGTAATCCACCGGGATTTCATGACCTCAAAGTCGTAATCGTAGTCAGGAAGGTTACTTATAAGTCAGGAGGGTTAGGAAATCCTAACTGAACAAACTCGAGGAACATCAGGTTCCCTGAGAGTTCTCAGAAGAGGTTGTGATATCAAGTTTTTGATAAAAGTTACTCAAGTTATATAAAATTTTACAAAGAACTCTGAAGAACTCCTTCTGAGTTTACATTATATTTTAAATAAATTAAATAAAACTCTACAAAGTCGAAAGAGAATAACTAAAGATTAACCTCAGGTAACACTAGACTCCCTTATGAAATATACTAAAGATAAGAAAATTTAAAGAATTTCACACAAAATACTCGGTCGTGCCCTAGATAGAACCACTGATAAAGTACATTCTAACTTGTCTTACACAGAGACGACACAACCTACTGGACAAAATAGTTACGGTTAATCTGGGTTAACTAACTACCTCGATAAGTTAAGTTGGTATATGAATGACTAAAAGACGACCGGCCTATACGGGAAATGACTACCTCCCTACTTCTTCAAGAGGTTTCAGAAACAAACAGACTTTTTCCGAAATAAAAGGGAAGTGAAGACTTTCTATTAAAGAGACGGACCCTAAGATCCAACAGAAAAGAAAGTTGCGACATTTGTAAAGCAAGGTGAGAGAAAAACGAACGGACCACTCTACAAGCTATATTAATGACAAGTACAAGAAAATTTCCATTTCACACGAATAAAAGACTGAATAAAGTTTTAAAAGAGTAACAAAAAATAAAGTGTATTCTATATGGATCACCTCTGAAACGCGACAACTAAGACGAACCACGAGGGACTCCAAGGACCTAGACATCAAACTACAGACAATAATCGAAACCTTTTAAGAGTCGGAAAAAATAAAGTTTATAAATAAGACAAAGAAAGAAAGAAGAGAAAACTATAAGGGTAATGTACATGGAGTATTGAAATATACGAGGGGATGGAGGACCCACAAGACAAAGTAGGAAAAAAAGGGGGAAACGTAAAGTCAAACTACTCGATGAAATGACGACACACAGAAGGTCGAGCGACCGAGAAACGAGTCGACACAAACCAGACGACTGCTGTGTAGGAAGTAAAGACCACGTCACGCTCACTGGAGGTCGTAAAGGGGAACAAGTAAGAATCTCAGGGGGAGAGATACGAGTGTCGTGGGTATACTAGACGGACACCAGACGAAAAAGGTACTTTCGGGAATTGGAATTATTGATTTATGTAGCAATGAATTGGTAAGTCAAGTCAAGTCAGGGAGTCAGCACAGGCTGAGAAACGCTGGGGTACTTAGCGTCGTACGGTCCGGAGGGACAGGTAGTGGTAGAGGCCCTCAAGTGAGTCTGAGTGCAGGTAACTCAGCCACTACGATAGGTCGGTAGAGTAGGAGCCAGCAGGGGAAGAGGAGGACGGGGGTTAGGGAGGGTCGTAGTGTCAGAAAAGGTTACTCAGTGGAGAAGCGTACTCCCCCGGTTTCATAACGTCAAAGTCGAAATCGTAGTAAGGAAGGTTTCTTTAGGGTCCCGACTATAGGAAGTCTTACCTGACCAACCTAGAGGAACGTCAGGTTCCCTGAGAGTTCTCAGAAGAGGTTGTGGTGTCTAGTTTTCGTAGGTAAGAAGCCACGAGTCGGAAGAAGTGTCAGGTTGAGAGTGTAGGTATGTACTGATGACCTTTTTGGTATCGGAACTGATCTACCTGGAATCAACCGTTTCATTACAGAGACGAAAACTTATACGATAGATCCAACCAGTATTGAAAAGAAGGTTCCTCATTTGTAGAAAATGAAAGTACCGACGTCAGTGGTAGACGTCACTAAAACCTCAGGGGGTTTTATTTCAGACTGTGACAAAGGTGACAAAGGGGTAGATAAAGGGTACTTCAATACCCTGGTCTACGGTGCTAGAAACAAAAGACTTACAACTCGAAATTCGGTTTAAAAAGTGAGAGGAGAAAGTGAAAGTAGTTCTCCGAAAAATCAAGGAGAAGTGAAAGACGGTATTCCCACCACAGTAGACGTATAGACTCCAATAACTATAAAGAGGGCCGGTAGAACTAAGGTCGAATACAAAGAAGGTCAGGTCGCAAAGAGTACTACATGAGACGTATATTCAATTTATTCGTCCCACTGTTATATGTCCGAACTACATGAGGAAAAGGATAAACCTTGGTCAGATAACAAGGTACAGGTCAAGATTGACAACGAAGGACTGGACGTATGTCTAAAGAGTTCTCCGTCCAGTCCACCAGACCCTAAGGGTAGAGAGAGTCTTAAAAGGTGTCAACTAACACTAGGTGTGTCAGTTTCCGAAACCGTATCAGTTATTTCGTCTTTCTACAAAAAGACCTTGAGAACGAAAAAGGTACTAGGTCGTCTACAATCGTTAAACTAGAGACCAAGGAGACTGAAAAGATTTTGGTCGAACTTGTAGTCCCTCAAGTGCCAAGTGTATAACGACTTCGGACCGAACCTCTTAAAACTCGTAAAGAAATGATCGTACACTCTACTCACGTTGACACACCATCAAACTCGTAAGAAACCGTAACGGAAAGAAACCCTAACCTCGCTTTTGACTGGAAAATGTCAGGACACCGGTGACGACTCAAAAGGTTTAAACGACCGTATAACTCACGTCGTGAAAGTGTCGTAGTAGCAAGTCCTAAACTTTGTCGAGTTGACCTTAAGGTAATGGAGGTGATCGAAACAAGCATCACTACGAAAGATTACGGGTGAACTGAAGTGCAAGGTTCTACAGACCGAGATCTACTCACTAGTGTAGTAGTACTAATAGACCCAGCACTTCTAGAAAAAACATGTCAAGAAGGTACATAAGAACGGTAGAGAAGAATTATAGAAGACGAAGACAATCCAGGTCTGGTAAAGACAGGAAATAACTCGAGTAGAAACGTACTGTACAAGAGAACGATAGAGATTAAAAGAACTTCTCTAGAGATCAGAAAGGGTAAGACAACAAAAGGAGATAAAGAAACGTAACTAGTGACTTCTTCCGAAAGAATAGAGAAGAACGATAAGAAACCTTGAGACGTAAGTCTACGAATATAGAAAGGAAAAGAGGAAACGAAAAGTGGAGAGAAGAAAAGTGTCGATAAACATTCCGGAGGTGTCTGTCGGTATAACGAAAAAACGTAAAGAAAAGGTACTCCTACCAGAACTAGGGACAGAGGACATGTTACAGTGCTTGGAGTAAGGTATCAAGTAGTCCGTGAGATAGATAGTCTAGATCCGGGAATTTAGATAAAGAGTGAAGGTGACATATTAGTATTCCCTAAACTAAATCCAGTATGGACTTACCAGATCGTCAAAAGGGACGAAAGAAGTTAAATTCAGACTTAAACCGTTATTCCTCAAGTACTAGACTCGGTGTCAGTCGAGAGATTAATAAGGTTTTAGGGACAGTATATACTCAGAACAAAACACAAAGAAGAACAAAAAAACCACACTGAAAAACAACAAACACAACAAGTCTCGGTCCGTATTATACAGTCCATTCTCCACAACTCTCTAGAACTGAAAACCACACTCCAAAATACAATTTGTCCGAGAAGGTTCTTTCTATATTCTCCTCCTTTACGAAGGGTTAAATAAACCTCCGGTCATAATGGGACTGTGGTTTTGTCTGTCTTTTTATTTGACACAAAAAGCTTTCTTTTTACTTGATATAAGGTTTATATCTATGTCTTTAAGATTGTTTATGATTCTTAGGTTTAAATCGTTATATATTTTCATGTCTTGTACCGGTTTACCCTACCAACCAATTTGTGGACATTTCGCTTATTATATTATACAATATAGTCATCTTATTTTCTACTTCTCTTTTTGATGCACTGGTAGAGTCATCTGTGTTCTTTTCGGAAACTGTTATAAGTCGTGACACGTATTAATTTGTCTTTTGGAGTTCTTTGAACCTCTTCTTCTCCTTAAGGAACTGGACTATTTCCTGAAATACCTCTTCGGTGTCCACTGTAGTGTCAATTATCGGTTTCTACCTTACGAAAGGCAGATTCAAATCCGTGTTCTATTTCCACAGACACGAACTGTCTAGAGAAGTTATAACAGGACCTTGAATGACCATCTTGTATATTTATTTTCTATAGGTCTTACCCTTTTTTCTTAAGTTTGACAAAGATAAACGTCTACTACTTTTGAACACGTGTCTTTTGGTCTTCCTCAGGGGGGTTGGTAATTTGATTATTTATACAAGTGGTTCTAAGTCCTACGTTTGAGTTGTGCATCTTAGGTAAAATAAAGATGTGAGAACGTTTCTTGTTAAATTTTTATTTTGATTCTTTCATTCAGGTCAATTTTATCGTAATTTTATTATTTTGTGGAATTTTATTAAAATTGGTCATTCCTGTTTTACGTATGGACTTTTTGATGTTTTGAGACAACTATTCAGCTTCTTCTGACTTATTGATCTTTCTCTGGGGTGCTCGTACCAAACCTCCGTAATTAGAACACTTCTGCTGGTATGAGGGGTTTATCTGTATTTACGAGTCGTGTCAAGGGCATTCGTAGAGATGACGGAGATGACTTCGATAGCTCTTCGACTAGGATTTTGAGTGTGTATTCAGTTCCCTAGGCCTTATCGGTTTTGGTGGAACTTTTTCTCGATGTTTCAAGTCCTGAGTGGAAGATGTTAAAGTTTCGAATTGACGCAACGATGGTATTAATTCTGGCACACCATGACCGATTCCTATCTGTCCTTCCAGACACCCTATCTAAACTCTTAGGTCTTTATTTTGGTACACGGATACAAACTAAAGACTTCTCACGGTTCTGTCGAGTTACCCCTCTTCTTATGGAAAAAGTTGTTAACCACAACTCTGATGATCTAAAGGTACGTACTTTCTTATTCCAATGAGGGAGTGGAGTGTTGTGTCTATTTTTAGTTGAGTTTTACATTTTGTCTATTTTTAATCGAGAATTGACATTCTCGCTTTTGACACTTCGACATTCTCGATATTGATACTTTTTTTTACACCCACATTTCGAAATACTGGAACCTGATCTTTTTAGTCACCAAAGAATCGATGATGTAGTTTCGTGTTCACTTTTTTTATTTTTGTCTAAGCAACCCGAAGTAGTTTTAGTTTTTGAAAGTAAGACGCACCTTGTACTGGCTCTTTCCCTTTTCTGCTAAACGCCTTACTTCCCTATATAAACGTCTGGTATCTTCCCTGAACATAGATCGTGTATACTTCTTGAAAATTTGAGTCAACATTTTTCTAATTATCGGGTTAATTTTTACCCGTTCCTAAACTTATTTGGAAAGAGGTTTCTTCTATTTGTTTACCGGTTATTCACGTATCTTTCGACGAGCTGTAGTAATCAGTAGTCTTTTTACGGGCAGTTTTAGTGTTGCTCAATGGTGGAGTTTGGGTAATCCCGTCATATTATTTTTTCCTGTCTGTCACTGTTTGCGACCCCCATTACGTCTCTTTAACCTTGGGAGCCGTGATGACCACCTCAGAGTTTTGCCTCGTCGAAGGAATCCTTCAACCGCCAGGTACGACCCCTGATCTACGAACATGGAGGAGAGGTAAGCATGGAGCTTCGGGATCAGGGACTCAGTTCCCACAGACCTCCACTCCGAAACCCTTCACTACTCCAGTACTCCCACCCCAGGAGTGCTGTCCTACTCGTGGGAACATTCTCTTCTGCCCTCTGTGTCCTACTGAGAGAGGTGGAGACTCCTGTGGCCCTCTTTCACGCCTGGTGTTGGGGTGGGACTACACCCCGAAGGGTCGGACGTCTCGTTGCCGACGAGCCCGGAGGTTAGGCACCAGAAACAGATTTCGTCGGACTCGATTCTTTCCCGAAGAGGTCATCGAGTCACCATTCCTTCGGTGGACGTCACGCCCTCAGGGTCCAAGCTAGGGACCCAACCCTTCTAGGGGACCTCTTCCTTTACCGTTACGCGAGGTCATAACGGACCTCTTAAGGTACCTCTGTTCTCGGACCGCCCGACGTCTTCTCCGTAAAAGAGACTTCACTTTATCTTAACGGTCTACTGGGTTGTTAATGGGAGGAGTCAAGTAAGGACTTTCGTTCCTTCTGTTCACAGGTGTACCGTCAAACATGTGTTTTCGACTCTCGTCGCAATAAGTATTCTCGGGGTCTCACCTTTGTGGAGTTACAAGTAATCGACTACTTACTTGTTTATCTTTCATGATACACGTCTTTTACCTTATGACAAACCGTTATCTTACTTTACTGTACGATTGCAGGATGTCGTACCGCTTGTAACTTTTGGGTCACGAGTCACTTCCTTCGATCTGTGTTTACTGATGTATAACACATTGAGAAGAAAGTCACTTTACAGGGTCTGTCCGTTTAGAAATCTCTTTCTTTCACTTCTGGGAACGAGGAACCTTCTTTTCCAAACTGTTTGGATCTGTTGCATACTGTTTCGTCTCTGTAGTGAAACGACTGGTTCCAGGCAGATCAGTTTCGATACCAAAAGGGTTATCAGTCCATACCTACATTCTCGACCTGACATTTCTTTCGATTCGTGACTTCTTAACTACGAAAACTTGACACATAACCTCTTCTGAGAACTCTCAGGGAACCTGACGGTCTTCTAGTTCGGTCAGGTAGGATTTCCCTTAGTTGGAACTTATAAGTAACCTTCCTGACTACGACTTCGACTTCGAGGTTATGAAACCGGTGGACTACACTTCTCGGTCGAGTGACCTTTTCTGGCACTACGACCCTTTCTGACTTCCGTTTTCCCATTCCCCCACTGTCTCTTACTCTACCGACCTACCGTAGTGAATGAGGTACCTGTACTCAAACTCGTTCGAGACCCTCTGTCACCCCCTGTCCCTCCGGACCGTACGACGTCAGCACCCCCACGTGTCGACTCGGACCGAATCGTTGGCTTGTTGTTCCTGTCCTCACCCTCCCCCTCTTCGACCCCATCACCCTCACGGAGGACCACCCACGACCCGAAGATGAACAAGACTACTTTACAAGAGTCACTTGTATGCGAAAGACTCAACAGAGTTGTTTAGACAAACTATTTTGTACTTTACTATATCAAGGATTTAATACTTCTAAAAACAGGGAAGGAAGTATTACATTACCGAAGGGATCATCGAGCCAACCATTTCTTAGACGGACGTTACGTCCTCTGGGTCCAAATTAGGGACTCAACCCTTCTAGGGGACATCTTCCTTTACCATTGGGTGAGGTCATGAGAACGGGCCTCTTAAGGTACCTGTCTCCCCGGACCGTCTGATGTCAGGTACCAAAAGGGAACACCGAGTCGACCATTTCTTAGACGGACGTTACGTCCTCTGGATCCAAGCTAGGGACCCAACCCTTCCAGGGGACCTCTGCCCTTTCCGATGGGTGAGGTCATAAGACCTGACCTCTTCCGGTGCCTGACACTCAGGTACCCGAGTGTCTCAGCCTGTGCTGACTCGCTGAAAGTGAGAGAAAGTGAAAGTGTCACACTGCAAACATAAATAGTAAAGGGAAACAAAACCAAAAAACAAAAAGGACGAGCACCTCTACAGATCATGTTCTATCCTCTCTTCGCTACTCTTTCTCGGAGGGAAAGTCCGACGACGGAGATTGTCGCTGAGGATGCCAAACGTCAGCCAAAAGACTTTCAGACCCGGTGGGATTTTTTCAGTGGAAGATGAGAGACGAGCCGTAAGCACAGGACTCGCCCGTGACTTAAAATAGTCTACGGTAAAGACCGTAGACAAATCCAATACCATACACGAGGACAAATAAGACGATAAAAACCCCCATAGTGTCATTATCGAGAAGACTACAACTCGACAAAGTCCTAAAGAGACTTTAAGAACCATTACTGTATGTCACGAGGTATGTGTAACGACCATAGAAAAAACCTAAAGACACATTCTACCGAAATATTAAAAGAGAAAAATATGACAGAAAAGGTCAACACCACAGACTCAACCGACATAAAGGAATAAAAAAAATTTTATTTTTAAATGTACGTCATTTTAACTTAAAATAGTGTGTCGCGTTACGTAACACTGTTTGTCGGTATATGTGTGCCGTTACCTCCGCGTCTCCCGAGCGTCACCTAGGGCTCGCGGGGGGACGGCGAGGAGGGACCGGTCCAGGAGAGGGACGGGGGGTCAGGACCGGCGCAGCTGAGACAAGAGGTAGGAATTTGTGCCGAAAAGGCTTACAGTGACTTTGTCTTGCGACGTGCATCGGAACACCACTCTGGGGACGATGAATCGTCTTACACCGAGACAGCGGACAAACGACGACACTCAGCGCTCGACGAACCAAAGACAAGGGCCCACATGAAACACGCTTACATCAGCTCCAGAGGTGACTTTACCGAAGCGTTCAAACCACGGCCAAAGACCTAGAACCGGTGTAAGTGGGTCAACAGAAACAGACAGACGAACAACTCCTGTAAGCCCAACAGGGGTCGAAACAAGTCAATGACTCAGCACAGACTGAGAGACACTGGGGCACTTGACGTCGTGCGGACCGAAGAGACCGGAGGTGCTAGAGGGTCTCAAGCGAGTTAAGTGCAGGTCACTCAGTCTCTGCGGTAGGTTGGTAGAGTGGGAGACAGTAGGAGAGGGGGAAAACGGAAGTCAGAAAGGGTCGTAGTGACAGAAAAAGTTACTCAGCCGAGAGCCTCATGACCCCGAAGTCAAAGGTCGAACCCTGACGGTATTTAAGAATACAAGTGTAAAAACACACTGAGGTTCAACGTTACAGAACAATGTAGTTCCTTACGCAACCGACCCAGCAAACCACTGACATATAACTTACCGGAAAAATATTCTTTGTGGAGAAACGTATCACCCACATGGCAAGCTGTAGGGGTGGTCGGCACTTACTCTGTAAGTCAACGAGAAAGACGTGGGACTGGCCGGGGACCGGAACATCAACAACCACCAAAACAGGATGAAAGTTGTCAAGAGCACCTACTTTCACAACAGAGGAACACCAAAATTAAACGGAAAGGGAACACTTGTCACTGCGACTCGGGGACAGAAACACGAGCATACGGTGCGCTCATAGAAGAGCCACTTTACAGTCGAGTTAAAAAAAGAAAAAAACGGACGAAAAATTTGAACACTACAACAAAAGAATAACGACTTAAAAGTATCGAGAAGTACATAATGCCTATGTTCAGATAACACCCGATACACTACACGTTTATAAAAGAGGTTCAGACCCGACCAGAAAAGTAAGAGAATTGGTAGAGAACGGTTCTCGTTTTCAAAAATTCAAAACTTTTCAGAGTAAATGTATATATATACATATATATATATAACAAAATCCACGAGCACCACACCATGGATTTTTAAGAGACCGACTGGATTCCAGTGTCTCTAAAAGAGGAGACGAAAGGACTCTTCAAAATACTAACCGTAAAGTGTACGGTCAGAAACTATGTGAGGCTCAACTGAAAACATTTTCGACGTCTACACCTAGTTCAGGAGAGAGGGAAGAGAAAGGAGACCGTGGGTCTCCCGACGGGTCAACAACCGCTCCGAGGCGAAATAACCAACTTAACGGAAGCGGGAAAAAAGTCTTTGATTAAGGGGTGTAAGTACACCTAACCAAAAACCTGAGATGAGACAAGACGCCTAGATTTACAGATAGGAAAACGGTTATGGTTCAGTGGGACTACTGACTCCGAAATATCTCGTAAAACTTTAGTCGCTCTGAGAAAACTGAAACAAGAAAAAAGGGCGTCCAAAACACCCGACAAGATCAAAGATACGGTGAAGGATATGTAAAGTTTAGGAATAATTTAAAACAAACTATCTAACACACACACGAGTCAACGATTTAGTACAGGCTGAGACACTGGGGTACCTGACATCGGGCGGTCGGAGGAGACAGATACTCTAAGAGGTCCGTTCTCATGACCTCACACGACGGCATGGGAGGAGGTCCCCTAGAAGGGCTGGGGCCCTGACTTGGGCACAGGGAACGTAGAGGACGTAATCGTCCGTCTAAGGAATTGTGGTCACAGTGGACCCTTCGGGACAATGAACGATCTTCGACACCTTTCGTACGAACTTCGGTCATAGAATAATTAAGGAATATTTAATTAGAGAGTATTATTGGCATCCAAACCTTTTTAAAGGATGTTCAAGTACCGAAAATAGTAAAATCCGAATAAAACAAGAGATGATACATTATAAGGAAAATTTAGGGGTAATTTAGAAAAACCGAATTTATTATAAGGGAGACAGAACGATGTAGGGAAAGAAAATACATTATAAAAAAGAACACACATATAAAGGTAGAGAAATAAAAGACACACTGCACGGAAGACTATACAAAGAATATACCCAACCCTTCTAGAGGACCTCCTCCCGTACCGTTGGGTGAGGTCATAAGAACGGACTTCTTAGGGTACCTACCTCCTCGGACTACCCGATGTCAGGTATCTCAACGTTTCTCAGTCTGTGCTGACTTCGCTGAGTCGCACGTGTGTGAGTCACGTGTGTGTGAGTCGCACGTGTGTGAGTCGCACGTACGTACAAAGAGCATTAGTCATTACTCAATACGAATTTTTAGGTAATAGTATGAAACCTTGACAATAAGGTACTAAAATTAGTAAAACCCATATAACACTAAGGAATATATAAATCTCAATATCATTCTGATAAGACACAAGAAAGCAAAAATTGGTAAAAGAAAAGAAAAGGGAAAAACGGAAGATACCCTAATTATCATGAATTATTTAAACACAAAAAGAAACAGCCAAACCTCCAGTATATAAAATTAACATACTAAAATCACCGAAAAGGAATTTTAAAATTTGTAGTGATATTGATGTGCAAAAAGGATTCCTTTACGTGTGTGAACTAGGTCCGAAGGCAGAGAGGACAGACAGGGGACACTTGGTGACTTTAGTCAAGACACATTTACACTATTGGTTCTCAAATAAAGGGTGGTAAACTTTTCCCTTTTAAAATATTACGTAATATATAGGTAGGGTTTGAGAGTTGGTCAAAGGATCTGACATAGATTTTGGATCCTTTTACGAATATATTTTGATTTTGGAATCGCATAATCCTACATTCTACAAATTGGAAGGAAGGTCTAGCGGTCGTGAACGATACCAACAACTGTTCGACGACGAAACGTCCGCCATTATATAGAGCAAATATACGACAAGGTGTTTGTAATACAAACGGTGTATCGTACCGTTTAGTGTGTCTTTATTTATGTGAACAATCTTTTTACGTCTGATGTTAAAAATTATTTTGAATTCTGGTTAAGGAGGGGTTCACTCCACCCCTGAACTCCGAGGTCGGACGACTCTTCTCCGTACCTTCTCCCACCTTCGCTAACAATACACAGGACCAACACCTTCTCCACCCGTCTCCCCGACCTACTCCTTCCCGGAAACCCAGAGGCCTCTGGACCTTTCCAAGACGTGTTAAGTCCCCGACGACAACTCCGGAGACTTCTTCCCCGAATTGTCTAGAAGTCTCCTTAACGAGTCACGAGAACCTACTTCGTTAACGATTTACGTCAGAATGAAGAACGGAACCACAAATGAAAGTATTTGAATAAGTGTACCCCGAGATCCTCTGAAGTCCGACGGGGTCACCGAGTCGTCATTTTTTAGACGGACGTCACGCCCTCTAACCCTCTGTACCCAAGTCAAGGACCCAACCCTTCTAGAGGACCTCTTCCTTTACCGTTGGTGAGGCTATACGAACGGACCTCTTAAGGTATCTATCTCCTCCGACCGCCCGATGTCAGGTACCCCAACGTTTCTCAGTTTGTGCCGATTTCCCTGAGTCGTCATCGATCCTCTGTAGTTCGCCGAACAGAGGAGGAAGAAAATTTGAAGGGTAGTGTAGTGTCACTCCGAGTTCCGACGACGAGCCGAGACGTAGGTGTGCCTGGAGGACCTCACTTCGGACAGAGCCCTGGTCGTTTCAGGGTCCACAGGTAGAGGTGGGATCCGTGACCGTACGAACGAGGAAGTACACAGGGATTTTTTTTTTTTGTGTGGGTTCCACTTCTCAGACTAACCTCTGTGGACGTATTTCTCCCCTGGGGTTTCCCGACGTCGGAACGACATTTACTCTTTCTTTGGGTGACTCACCTTCCTCCCTCGTTCCTTGTGACGAGAGAGGGGACTCTAAAATTTAGTTCAGCTGTGTGGGTCCAAACGACAAACTTAAGTTCAGAATTGACATGTAAAATTGGAGGTCACCCACACCCAGTCGTCATGAAAGGGTACGGACCGTCCCGTTTACGTTGAAGAGAACCCTCGACAGAGGGTAGATCTGATCCTCACCAACATTCACTGGAAGTTAACTTTGTCCATAAGATTAAAGTCTTCACAATTTCCTACTTTTCTACGGATACCTGGACTACTTTACGTCACACACACACACACATAGCCCTGCCCCCACACCCACGAGTATGACAGGTGTAGATACACTGGCGACTTTAGTACAGAGAGGTCCACCATAAGTTCCACTTAAGGAGTTATAGGAAAGGCTAAATGATTAAGAGAGAAATTGACACAAGACGGAGTTTACACAAGGAAAATAGTGCATATAATAAAGTTCCTGAAATTTAAGGGGGGATCAAAAGATTAACGAAAATTTTCAGGTAACAATAACGAATACATGGAAAAGTAAAAAGTCGACAAACACACAAAAATTCCCCTGAAAGAGGGAGGAAGTTAAGACGATAAAGAAATTCGTAGGAAAGTAACGTCAGCTTAACAAGGCACGTTAATCGAAGTAGACCTCGACGAAGCACAAGACTCCTGACTGAAACAGTAGTCTTGTAAGGACACGACACCTACTCCCCTCTAAACCGAAAATGGGGTTGGGGTAAAAGTCGAAAGCAGGGAGTCGAACCTCGCAGAAACCAACAGGGTCGGTGAGAGGTTGTCGGGGGACGGGGGCGGGTCCAGGACCCCCCGAGAGAGGAAGCACCTCGGAGAGAGAAGGACAAAGAGCGGTAGACGAAGAGTGACCCAGGACCTAAGAGAGCAGGGAGAAGAACGAACAAGTTCGTTGTTCTTCAAGACCTGCAACTGGTACTTGGTTTGAGACAGGGTAGAGGACGAAGGAAGAAAGTTACTGTCAAAACACCTTTGTCTAGGGTAAAAATTTTACTAACGAATATAAGCCACGAAAACACTCAAGTCGAAAGTGCAAGTCCTTCCAGTCACCCCGCCGCACACAGAGACACTTCTCAAGAAGAGCGAGGAGACTGGGAATTGCCTGGGAAAGAACCTCAGTGCCGGGAAGATAATATTACGGTCGAGACACAAGGAGATGGGGGCGTGAAGCGTTGGACTATTACGCAAGAAGAAGTAGTCGAGTCTACAGTAAAGTTGGTCAGCGTTACCCTTCTTCTGTCCCCAGGACCGAAAATTCCCATTACACCAAGTCTCTCCAATCCTGACAGTGTCCCGGTGGGTCAGTCATTCTTCGTCTTGGTGTGAAATTTGGCAGAGTAATAATTTGTGGACGTAGTCTGAGAAGTCCGCCCTGAGTCATGTAATGCATCCGTCCCCAGCGTTGGAAAAAAAGAAAAAAACGAGCAAACCAGAATCAAAACCGTGCACCCGAGACACAACGACACTCTTCCGAGTCATCAACCGAGTTCCGCACACCCTAGAATTAAGGGACTGGTCCCTAGCTTGGGTACAGGGGACGTAACCTTTCACCGAAGAATTGGTGACCTGGTGGTCCCTTAAGGGGCGTAGAAGACAGGACCATGGGAAGGAACCTACACCGTGTGCGGACCCGTACTCTACATGATTGCATTTGCTTTACGAACTATTTCCGTGGGCCCCCTCTCACCGGAGATACACAGAGTCCGTCCCCGACACCGACTTGGGAAGGACGCCCCGGAACAGGGGGACGTCTGGGGGTCCCCGTGACCGGGTTTCCCGTAGGACGCCCCGGGCCTCTGCTGGCCGGGGATGTCTTCTCACACTCGACGGCGGCCGGCACGAGGGACCACTTTCTCCTTCCGCGAGTCAGCACAGGCTGAGACGCTGGGGTTCCTGGTATGTCAGGGACCTTAAGAGGTCCGGTCTTACGACCTCACCCGTCGGAAAGGGAAGAGGTCCCTTAGAAGGGTTGGGTCCCTAGCTTGGGTCCAGAGGGTGTGCCGTCCGCCTAAGAAATGGTCGACTCAGTGTTTCTTTCGTGATCAAGGGATCGCTTCCTCCTAAATATGGGGTCGTTTCCCCGAGGGTCCTGGTGAGTGGTACAATTTCAGTCTCTTTTAGTCTTCCATAGCTAAGTGTAATGACGCGACTGACTTCCGTCTCCGCCATAAATAAACCTCGACACGAGGACTACATTATCGTGAATCTAATGTTATAAAAGATATTAATGAATTTTTACTGTTACGTATAACTCAATCACTATTTAGTCTCCGTTAAATTTATTACAGTGGCCCTTAGTTCTTCGTATGTAAGACACCCAAAGTAAGGTCGGTTGTTCGGTAATGACGTTGCTCACTCCCACAGACCTGTGAGTCACGGTAGACCTCCCCCGTCACGGGGCCCGAGACTGGAACTGGACGTCACCGGACGGTAGGACTGGACCGACGAGACGTACGTCGCCGGTTCACCCTCGACCTCAGACCTCGTGTCCGGTACGGGTCCCGAGTCTCCTCCGACCCGGCCCCGTCCCCCAACAGGCACGACGACCCGTCGTCGTCCACAACCGTCACCCCCCCGAGACCGTTCACAGGACGTCGAGTACCGTCACCGTCGGTCGACTCGGAGTCCGGGCTACGGGTCCAGGGGGGAGTAGAGGGGACGGGCGGCACGTCCCCGTCAAAGGGGACCCCTCGTACGTGTCCAAACGCTCCCGGGACCCCGGAGGCCGTTACTCTTAAACCGAAGACGTCTCGAAGCGTCCCGGGGCTCACCCAAGACCCGGGGGAGGGACGTCGGAACGAACCCCACCTCCCCCGCTACCAGGTGGAACCCCACTTTCCAGCAGACGACCCGCCCAGACGAGCGTCTCCCGCCACCCCCCTTCCCTCCACTCGCGCACTCTGAGCTCGAGCGGACCGACGGGAGAAACACCGTCGGTCACTTCAGTAAACGAGCGTTTATCGTCTTCGTTCGGTGGGTGGCACTTGTTCCTCGTCCTCGACCGATGCCCCAAGAGCTCACAGAGGACGCCACGTCCCTCCTCACACGTGCCCTGGAACCCTTTCCCCTTCCCAGTCTGACCCCAGTCTAGCCCTCTTCGTGCGCGCGGGGAGCTGCAAGGGGGACCAGAGGTGCACGTGGAGAAAGACGTCGACGCAGGGACGGCGGGCCAGAGAACGTCGGGGGCTGGACTACCACGTTCAGGTCGAGGATCTTCTGTGTCTAACAAGAACCCGAGTTAAGGTGCGAGGGGTCCTTCCCAGCCCCCCAGCCCCCGGGCAGGGTCGGTGAGTCCATCACGACGTAATTGTCTTAACAGACGGAAACAGAGAAACCATACCGGGTCGACAGTAGACTCCCCAGAACTGTAACCGTGTGCGAAAGGTACCACGGGGGATGTTCCACGGTGAAGTGACTCAATGAGTCTCGGACCTTCCACCGTAGAATACCCGTAATGGACACCTCGGTCTCCTGATTGACACCGGTTCCACTCTGTCACGGATTGTGGGGTCGTCCTGAACCCCACGACCTGGGTGCCGGGCGGACGGTGTCGCGAGGGGTGACCGGTACGGCGAGACTCGAGATCACCCTCCTGTGCGGTGTCACCCCCGCCCCGTCCGGCCGGCAGGTCGGCCGTCGAAACCGTAGAGGTTCCACGGAGGACCTCACAAGGTGGAGGTCCGACGACTCCATCTCTTCCGGAAACAGGACGACCACCCTGAAACTCCCAGGGATTCTGTCTGAGCAGCCGTCCGTGCAAACTGAACCCCTTGTCCTTCTCCGTTCCTACACATCAGGTGAGACGGACCCCTCGTCTTATTCCGTCTGCACTCCTGTCCGCGAGTCTCCTCTCGCATTTTGAGTTTTTACTCGTCTCTTCTGCAGACAGTATGAACGCAGTTTGTTGGGTCTGACCGAAGGACACAGGTAGGATGGCCGGTGCTCCGACCCAATGACCGGTGTCTTTACGAGGTTTCTGAGTCTCAAAAGTGGGCTCCTCCGAGTTCTGGTTCAGACGTTCTACGGTTCTGTCTTTGTAGACACTAGAGAAGTCAGTAGGTTCAACGGTAAAGGGTGAAAAAAGAGGGTGGCTCTGAGGTTCACAGACTCTTGTGAACCTCCAAAGTGAGTTCAGAGGTAGGGGTAGTGCCGTGGACCGGCGGACAGTCATGGTGCTTTCGTCAGAATTGACTTTCCCCCGCTTATCGTCTTCCAAATCACCAGGAGTTTTAATTCCAGTTAAAGGTAGAAAGGATTTATTGTACCCTTAACAGAAAGAAGGTTAGAAGTACAAAAGATTCGAGGAACTATAAGAATTTTGTGCTTTGACTGAGACTAAAACTTGGTTCGAACGACCAGAGCCTTTCTTTTATCGACACGGGGTTTGACTCCTGGTGGTACCAGACCCTCACTCTCAACCCCTCGAATGAGTTCTCTACGGAGTGAAGGAGACCATGGTTCTGGGGTGGGGGAGGAAGTTTGGGGGCTGAGTTTGCATGAATCTCCACCTTTCTGGGGGCAAGTTCACCGTTTACACGGAGTAGGAAACACGAGAAACTACTTACTGAAGTGTAAGACCCAGAACTAAAAGTGTAATTTGTCAATTTTTTTTTCCCGTATATACCCAGCTGTAGTCTCCTTGGACCGTTCGACGTCAGGTACCCCAGCGTCTCAGACTGCGCTGAAGTGGTGACTTGTTACTGTTAGTCTCTCACGGGCCTTGTTTTGCTTTTCCGCATACGCCTTATCGACGAGCGAAGACTTTCGGGAGATATTTACACGGGAGAAATAATTGCTAAGATTATGAATGTTGAGGGTAACCGAGAAGAGGGTTCGTAAATAAACTTTGGATGACACATGTTTAAGGGACACGGTCTACGACCTCCTTCCTTCACCCAACTTTCACAGTTGAACGTTTTAAATGTCACAAAAAGAACGTCCGAACAAGAGGGTCTTTGTTTTAGTGAGAAGTCATGGACCCTGTAATGTTAGTATGTAAAATTACTTTTGAATTAATTAAACTTTACTACCGAAACAACATTCATCTTCCTTTCTTTTTAGTAATTTTTAACCGTTTACCCTCTCTTTTTGCGAAAATATATTCGTGTACCCCCTGTGTATCCTTCCGTTACTTATAAAGATTTTATTCTTTTGTATTTTGACCTCAAGCATTTCAATAAAGGAATTAAACCTCCCGACCAAGTTGTACAAGGGACTATTTTTATTTTCTTTCTCCGAGACGTCGAACACGTTTACTTATGCCTTTAGTTACCTGAGAAAAAAGAGAAATTCGACAAAAGGTCACCCCAAATTACTGGACCCAAGTAGACCCCGAAGGTCGCAGACAAACGAAACCAAGAATGTCAGTAGCACCTTTTTGTGTTTAGACTGGTCTTCGAGTTAGCTCCGGGGTGTCGAACAGGGGACGCAGGACCCGTGTGTGGACGACCCAGGATGACGAGAAGTCTGCAGAAGTCCCAGAGAGCCACGGAGACCCGGGTCCCACCCGTCTGTTCTCCCCGAGGGACCACTCGTTTTCTCCGTCTCTGGTTCTCGGTTCCTCCCCGACTCGAGGTCAGGACCGAGAGTGCAGGACTCGTCCAAGGTCGGAGCTGAGAGGGTAGAGATTTTACCCACTCAAGGCGACGTCGAGACTGTGACGACGGGCTCGAGGCAGGGGCCACGAGACTTTGCAGACTTCCAGCAAACTTCCAGCTCCCCACTGGAAGCTCCCCCACTGAGAAGGTCCAGTACACCAACCTACGTGTTGGTGGGGCGGGGCTGTAGGTTACGAAGTCCCAGGGGATTCACCAAGGGAAAGTAGAGAGAAGACAACCCAGGTCCTACACGGTCAATTATAAATTACCGGTCGGATACCCCTTTCTCCGAAGGGGTCACCGAGTCACCACTTCTTAGACGGACGTTACACCCTCTGGGTCCAAGCTAGGGACCCAGCCCTTCTAGGAGACCTCTTTCCTTACCGATGGGTGAGGTCATAACAGCGGTCCTCTTAGAGTACCAGTCTCCTCGTACCTCCCGGTGTCAGGCACCCCAGTGTTTCTCAACCCGTGCTGACTCACTGATTGTGAAAGTGAAAAGTGAAGGATACCCCTTCTCTCGGAACCAAATGTGAGAAACTGTTAAAGGGACCACATCTGTGAGGTGATGCCGGGTAAAGTTCCGTGGGGGCACACGGTGACCTACGACTCGACCCTTCCCACGACTATTGGAACTCAACACGTTCGACCGAAGTCGGGTGGGGACCAATCCACAGAAGGGCACTACCCCTTGAGCCGGTGACGACCGATTGGCACCTACGCTCAGTCTATTGCACTCGGTTATCAGTAACACACTCCAACACTCAGTCAGAGGACCGGCCACGGAATGTCTCCAACAGAGCACACTAGTGGGTGTGTCGGGGTCCCAAGGTAGGGAGCCGGGTCTACCGGGCATTGGGCGGGTTCCAGAACGTCGGACCTCCTCCACGGCGGACCTACTTGGGTCGGGTAGACTCAGGTGTCGGGCCCGAGAGTCCGTCGTCGGATAGGACCTAAAATCGGAGCCACGAAAGACGGTTCCTGTTAAAAAGGTCGGACGGCTTTTTACGGGACTTTGTAGTTTGTTCAAGGTAAATGTAAGCCAAGGAAATAGAAGGTGAGTAAATAGTTTAAAGGGCTACTAATGGTACGCAGAGAAATTACGTGGACTGGGTAACTATTCGTATAACCATTTGTCTGAAACTGCCGCAAAAGGAAGTGAGAC
Source organism: Capra ibex (assembly GCA_006410555.1). NCBI lineage: Eukaryota > Metazoa > Chordata > Mammalia > Artiodactyla > Bovidae > Capra > Capra ibex. The sequence goes on from SJYO01018757.1 coordinate 94,273,774, forward strand.
TCTTGAACGTCAATGTACGGTAATTTACAAAAGAGAGACAAAACAAGAACCCAGCCGGGGTAATTGCCCGATCTCACGTCTGTATACCCAGAATACATTTTTTTCACTGAAACCTTGTCGAAACGACACTAATCCCTTTCTTTGTCGGAATTCATTTCCCTCGATAAACCTCGTCTCTCCAAAAATTAATCCTACTATAAGACCACGACTCTCTGTCTCATCGTCCTCGGTCCTGGCGAAAGGGGCCCTTCCCGCGACTGTGTGTGGTCGGGCGGTCCGACTAAAAAGTCCCTTAATTCGGGAAGTGGGTTTGACCGTCTCCGTTCTTCGTAAACAGGTTACCTCGCGTCATGTTTCACCAAACCTTGTGTTTGTTAATAGACCTCTTAGTCCGGTGAACGTAAGTTTTGACCCATTAAACAAGAGTAGTCGCCGTCCTCGCCGACGTTTCCCAAACTAAGACACCGGCTGAGAGGGGTCGGGGCTTGTCTGACGGGGGGCCCCTCCACCGTCAGAGTGCGGTGACTTACGTCAGAGTTTATTTGAGCCCTACACCTTTGCGTCTAAACGTCTGTATTGAACTCCACTTTAGTCAAGAGACTACCTAGCGTATTACGTTGTCTTTCCAGTAAAAGTTGTTCATTACCGTAACAACAAAAGTGTTCTCGACATCGATGAGTAATTTGATTAAGTTCGGTACATTTTTCTTCCTTCCCGAAGGGTGCACCGAGTCACCATTTCTTGAGCGGGCGGTCGCGTCCTCTTTGTCCTCCATACCCAAGCTAGGGACCTAGCCCTTCGAGAGGACCTCCTCCTTTACTGTTGGGTGACTTCATAAGAACGGACCCCTTAGGGTACCTGTCTCCTCGGACAACCCGATGTCAGGTACCCCAACGTCTCTCGACCTGTGCTGACTCGAACTACTCGTGTGTTTCTTTCGTTGTTTTCTGGATTTAAGGACGATGAGTCTTTATTAGAGGGTCAAGTGTCCAAGGGTCGATAGACAGCAGTGTTCGGGTGTGTGCCCCGTACCCCGTCCCTGGTGGAACGAGAACCCAAGACCCTAGTCCCTGACCCTAACCCCCCACAGAGAAGAGGTGTCAGGGACCCCGGAGTTACCCCCTCTGAGGTGACCGATCGTCACCCAACTAACCGTCCACGATCTTTGAAGGTCTCCCCGGAAACGAGTATACAGACCACGGACCCGATACCCCTGAGAGTGGTTCTGGTACGGAGAGAGGTACTTCGACTCCTAGGGGGTCACTCCCCCGACCAGACGTCTCCCCCACGGGGTTTCCATCCTACACCTCTCACTCCCAGGTTCTCTGACGAGGTCTCCGGCGTTCGGACGAATGCGGGAGGGCGCCAAGTGTCGCACAGGAGAGGTAACCCTCACCCACGGGCTCCGCTCGAGTCAAGTGTCCCTCCCTACTAGTTCCAGTGTGCGGGTCTCGAAAACTCCGTCCCCTGTACTGGTACGCTTAGAAACTTTTTAAGTGAGAGGCAGCCGACAACTTTCTCTCTGTGCTTCCTTCTCTCTTCGAAAAGAAAGTGACCTATGCGAAGACAGATCTACACTAATTACCTTATCAACGTCGGTGAAACGTTGGTACTCACTCGATAAGACTCTTCTTGTCACGTCTTTCGACCCTTTTATAACCCAGGAGCTACTGGATGAATTTAAAAGTTAGGACTTCGGTTGTCAATTTCACATACTTTATGTGTCGAAGAAAGACACTGAGTGTGCTTTTTGAACGAGAGGGAGCTCACTGAGAAAGGTCTGTTGAGAAGTCCAAACTTATGTTGAGTGTTCGCCACCCACAGTCGACACACCGCCCACACCTCAGACGTCTTCATCTAAGTATATTCGGGAAAGTATTCTTACCATAATCAATTAGTACGGAAGTTTTAATACTTAATTATATTTAAAGTGAGGAAACCTTAAATTGTCTCTTTTCTCTTTTTCTGTGTTTTACCTTTCTAAACAACTTGAAGTTCAGTAAAAAGTCGGTGTTCTCTATAATCGAGGATTTACTAGAGAGGTTCTTATTCCTTTATTTAATATTTTTGGTAATTTCGTATCTCAGTAATAATAAATTCTATTAAAAGAAGGGACTAAAACCTGTCATTCCTGATTGTCGACCCCTTTTTACGTCAATGAGATCAAAAATGTGAAGAAAAATCGAGAGGGAACGGGAGAACGGTTCAAAACAACGAATATAATAAAAACGGTTCCAAATACTACAATGGTAAGGTCACCCTGACACAAGGAATTCAACAAATTTTCAGAATCAATGGACAATTATACCTGAGTCGAGTTAAAGTCTACACACAAATACATGCCGACATAAAGACACGCACTGGGGAGGGAGTAGGAGGGGGAGGGGGA
>SJYO01018757.1:94276348-94322580 GCA_006410555.1 Capra ibex
GGGGAGGGGGAGGAAGGAAGGGGGAAAAGGGAAGGGGAGGAAGGAGGAGAGAGGGAGGGTGGGGGAAGGGGAGGTAGGGAGGGAGTGCCACCGAAGAGGTAATGATTAAAGAAAAGACCGAAGTAGAGAACCAGTCTACGTAAAATAGACTCACTAAACATAGTTCTTCCCGAGTGTTACCGAAATCAAGAGTTTCAGAAATTACAAACTTTTGCGAACGGATAGGGAGACTAGACGTCAGTAGAGACACGCCCATTTGACGAGGGCCAACGGTCCGGGGGGACGGAGCCGAGACTTCAAGACGGGTACCGGACCCGGGGTGAAGTGGACGGGGAGAGGACCGATGTGGTCTCCCACCCACCACGAACGATTGCCCCCGAGACTCGGACTCCTCCTACCCCCGTCTCACACCGGGAGCCCGAGGGATTCCCAGAGTCGAGGGAAGGACGTCCTCGACCAAGGGCCGACCGACGGTCCTACGACCCAAGAGAGTCGTAGACGGAGACAGGAACCACCACGTAGACCCCACCCCGTCCCTCCCCTGCCTGGACCCCCACGGACCCGGTCCTCGGTTCGAGATCACGAGTCTATCGGACGGGGCGACCCCTAGTTGTTCTGGTTTACCTTAAACCCTGGTTCAAAGGGACGGACGAAAGAAGTTAAAGTCAGACTTGAACCGTCATTCCTCAAGTACTAGATTCGGTGTCAGTCGAGGACCAGAACAAAAACAACTGACATATCTCGAAGAGGTAGAAACCGACGCTTCATATATTAGACAGACTAAAGCCACAACTGGTAGACCACTACAGGTACACATCTCAGAAGAAAACACAACAACCTTCTCCCACAAACGATACTGGTCACGTAAGAGAACCTTTTTGAGATAATCGGAAACGGGACGAAGTAAGGTGTAAGGTTCCGGTTTAAACGGACAATGAGGTCCACAAAGAACTGAAGGAGGAAAACGTAAGGTCAGGGGATATTACTTTTCCTGTAGAAAAATTCCACAATCAAGATTTTCCAGAAAATCCAGAAGTATCTTGGCAAGTTGAAGTCGAAGAAGTCGCAATGACCAACCTCGTATCTGAACCTAATGACACTATAACTTACCAAACGGAACCTTTACTTGTCTCTAGTAAGACAACAAAAACTCTAACGTAGGTTCATGACGTAAAGTCTGAGAAAACAACTGATACTACCGATGAGGTAAAGAAGATTCCCTAAGGACGACCGTCATCATCTATATTACCAGTAGACTCAATTTAAGTGGGTAAGGTCAGGTAGAATCAAGCGACTAAGGATCTTACAGCTGCAAGTGAGAACGGTAGAGGACAAACTGGTCAAGGTTAAACGGAACTAAGTACCTGGACTGTAAGGTCCAAGGATACGTTATAACGAGAAATGTCGTAGCCTGGAACGAAGATAGTGGTCAGCGTAGGTGTCGACCCATAACAAAAACGAAACCGAGGTAGGGAAGTAAGAAAGACCTCAATAAAGAGGTGACTAGAGGTCATCGTATAACCCGTGGATGACTGGACCCCTCAAGGAAAAAGTCATAGGATAGTAAAACGGAAAAGTATGACAAGCACCCCAAGAGTTCCGTTCTTATGATTTCACCAAACGGTAGGGGAAGAGGTCACCTGGTGTAAGACAGTCTGGAGAGGTGGTACTGGGCGGGTAGAACCCACCGGAGTGTGTCGTACCGAATCAAAGTCACTCAATCTGTTCCGACATCAGACACACTAAAAGGTCTCCAGTACATACCTACACTCTCAACCTGACACTTCTTCCGACTTACGGCTTCTTAGCTACGAAAACTTGACACCATAACCTCTTCTGAGAACTCTCAGGAAACCTGACGTTCCTCTAGGTTCGTCAGGTAGGATTTCCTCTAGTCAGGACCCACAAGTGACCTTCCGCACTACGATTTCGACTTTGAGGTCATGAAACCGGTGGAGTACGCTTCCCGACTGAGTAACCTTTTCTGGGACTACGACCCTCCCTAACCCCCGTCCTCCTCTTCCCCTACTGTCTCCTAATCTACCGACCTACCGTAGTGGCTGAGTCACCTGTACTCGAACTCACTTGAGGCCATCGACCACTACCTGTCCCTCCGCACGACGCTAAGTACCCTACCGTTTCTCAGCCTGTACTGACTTGCTGACTTGACTTGACTTGACTTGAAGGAACGAAACGGGTAACACCCGTCGGACCCCAGGAGTTCGACCCCACTTCCGCCTCCGATCAAGTCCTGGGAGTAATGTGGACTTGTACGGAAACCCCGCCTAAATTTTGAGGTACGAAGAGACCCGGAGACAAGGAAAAATTCAACCTCTAGCCACACTAGGAGCGGAACTTCCCGTGTCTCCATCCTACGTTTCGTGAGGGTAGAGGCCGTCCAGCAACAGTACCAATGGGACAGACCCGACCCTTTGAGGTAGTGGACGTGACATTGGGACCGTAAGACGGCGCCCTGGGACGCGGCGTCTTCCCCTGGGACACAGACAACGGAGAGTGACGAAGAAGAACGGAGGGGGCCAAAATCGAGACTTTTCTTTCACTTTCATAGTAGCCAGGCAGCACAGACTGAGAAACTGGGGTACCTGACATCGGACAGTCCGAGGAGACAGGGACCCTAAGAGGTCCGTTCTTATGACGTCTCCCAACGGTAAGGGAAGAGGCCCCCTAGAAGGGGTGGGTCCCTAACTTTGACCCGGAGGGTGTTACGTCGTCTAAGAAATGGTTGATCGGTAGTCCCTTCGATTCTTCCTCAATCACCGAGGCAACACAGGTTGAGAAAAACTGAGGTACCTGGTATCGGGCAGTCCGAAGAGACAGGTACCATAAGAGGTCCGTTCTCCTGTCCTCACCCAACGGATAAAGAAGAGGTCCCCTAGAAAGGGTGGGTCCCTAGCTTGGGTCCAGAGGACGTGACGTCCGTCTAAGAAATGGCAGACTCGGTGGCTCCTCGACACGGAAATTCGGGAAAGAGACGACCCAAGAGAGAGGGGTCGACCTGACCCACAGGCCACAAGAGGGTACGACCGGGGGTCGGGACGGCCGGGACCCGGGGCCCGAGACGACCGTGTAGACCAAGACTTGTGCGTGGGACCCGTCGACACACGACCGGACTGAGGGTGCGACGACAGACTCCTGAGCCGAAAGAGGTGGCTCAAATGTCGTAATTTACTACGAGCCCCGGGTCCGGGGTAGCAGAGGGGTAGTCGGTGGAATAACGACAAAATTTACAAAAAAAAAATGATTCGTAGAGATTGGCCGACGGGTATTTTATTACCCTCCTTTTCCTAAGAGGCATTTCTCCTCGAATAGACCCAACATTTACGTCCCGGCGATTAACACGGGATCACGGAGCCACCCTGACAACTACTGACGTCCGCCTCGCCCGACACACCAGTTCCGAGGGAGGTGTAGTCCGGGGGACCTCCCCGGCCGGACCCGGCGGGCCGACCCCGAGGGCTGCCCTGCCTCCCCGAGCAGACTACCGAGTCCTCGTCCGGGAGTCTTTCGCCAACTCCACTCCTCTCTCGGGTCCTGGCTCAGCGCTCCTCGTCGGTGGGGCCAGTGGTCCATGGGGGCCTCGCGTCCCGGGTTCTGGTCCGGACCGGTTTCGGAACCGCTGAGAAACACCCGACTCCTACCTACTCCGTGAAGGAAGGGACCTCCTTCCCTCCGGCCCGTCGAGGACGCCCAAGACCCAGGGTACCTAGACCCATGGTCGGAGGATAGAGGGACGTCCTCACGTCGACGGACGGAGGGACACGGGTGAAGAAGTGGGCGTTTAAGGTCATTGCTACGGGTAGAGTACCCCGGAGACACACCCAATGTCCAGTTCGGGTCACGAGCCGTTCGTCGTTCGAGAAGAACTTACCGAAAAATCGGCACGAGTCTTGGTCGCGAAGGGTCACGAGGTAGGTCGCCCACTAGAGTCTCAGACGGCGCCCGTGGGTGCACCGACCGAAGTCCCGTGTAGGTACAGGGTCCGAGAAATACGAGGCACCTCCGGAGCCTCTCATTACTCGCTGTCCACTCACCGGTCCTGACACGACACAGTAACAGCCCCGTGGTCACGGGGGTTGCTCACCTGTCAGCCGGTAAAGGTTCCCGGGAGACGACCCCTACCGAGTCGTCTCGGTAGTCGACAGGACTCGACTGTGGGACCGGCACCCGTCGGAAAACAGTTGGTGAAGAACTGAATCTGAATCGGGGTGTCTCCGACCCAACCGTGGTGCAGTGTCCGGGAGACGAACCCAGAGGCCCGGCCCCTGACGGAAGTTTCAACCGTCGGGTGACGTTGGTTCCCGCCCAGGTGGGAAATGAAACTTGACTGCGCCCTAGTCCCAGGTCCCAGGGCGAGGGGTGGGGTCGGGGACATCGTCATTCAACTGAGTAACCTTTTCCAGCACTACGACCCTTTCTAACTTCCGTCCTTCTCTTCCCCCTCTGTTTCCTACTCTACCAACCTACCGTAGTGGTTGAGCTATCTGTACTCAAACTCGCTCGAGGCCCTCTACCACTCCCTGTCCCTCCGGACCGCACGACGTCCGGTACCCCACCGTTTCGACTTGCGTCGAGTCACTGACTTGTCGCCGTCGTCTACGGAGAAGGAGGGGGTCTTCGTCGTCCACGGGGACAGGAACTCCTGCCCTCCCCGAACCACCAGTGGCCGACAGAAACCTCGAACGAGAGACACCGACAAGCGCCAGAGTACGTAAGGACGTCCTGGAAGACCTCGTGGGTCCCCCGTCTCGGACACCCACCACGTCGGGGGACCCGCAGAGCTCGAGGGTCAGGACTCGCCTGTGGGACCGACACCCGTCAGAAAACAGTCGGTGAAGAACTCGACAGGTACGGAAAAGGTGGATCCGAGACGGGGACTCCTTCAAACAACAATAGAAGAGTTCAGCAGTATTACTTTATCTAACCTGTAGAAAAATAGGGAAGTTCTAGACAACTCTGAACTAACTACACGGTTGTAAAGGGTTCACAAACTATACCCACGGACTTTTTATCTGGAACGATACGTCAGCGACGTTTACGGGGTAAAAATTCAGTATAAGAAGTTTAAAAAAAGATAGAAACGACTGTAAAAAGACGAACAAGAAAATTAAGAACTCCGCACATAGTTTTATGGGAAGCCCGGAAGTAACCCCCAGGTCACCAATTCTGAGGCACGAAGGTGAGGACCCCCATCCCCGAAGATAGGGCCAGTCCCTCGACTCTAAGGTGACGGGCAAGTCATACCGTTTGTCTGTTCTTTTTTGGGTACAAAAAGACATAGAGGAACACCCGGACACAAATAAAAGACAAAAAAAAAAAAAAAAAGGTTACAAGACAAGGATCCACGTGTATATAAATCTTAAAAATTTGGAAGAATCACGTAACTTTCAAAATGGTACTGTACCACTTAAATAATTTGAACGTCAGATAAAAAAGTCGTAAATCCTTAGTTAATTTTTTAAACAAGTAAAATTTTGTTTTTATCATGAAATCTGATTAGGTTCTCACTAAAAAGAAAATGATAATTGAGTAGTTTGTGTTGAAATACAATTATATAATTTTTACATGGGTTTTGATTACTGATTAAGTTCTTTTATAATCCATTAGACTAATCTAATTATGAAGTCTTAATTTTCTTGACTGAATGTACGAATTGTACGAGGAGACAAGTTGAGGTCCAACACTTTCTACTGTTTTACATTGAATACAAGGGGCTTCTTCGGACAAACGAAGGTCGAGTGGCAACAACCTAAGATCGTATGAAATCCGGGAAACCACAGGGACAGTTTCGACCCTCCCCCTGAGTGGTCTTGGAGGTGTGGGTACTCGTCCATTTCGTCTCGAGTAGGAAGGTCGAAGGGACTTTGTAGGCGAGTAAAAGGCAAAGGGACGTCTAGGACCGGTCGACTACAAGTGATAAAACAACCAAAAGATTACTAAAAAACGAAAATGAAAAATTTTGTAATATTTAATACCGTAGTGGTTGAACTACCTATACTCAAACTCGTTCGAAGCCCTCGACCACAACCTGTCCCTTCGGACCACATGACGTGAGGTACCCCAGCGTCTCGACCTGTACTGACTCACTGACTCGACTTGACTATTTTATATATCTTGTAATTTTAAAGGTAGATTTGGCAAATTTTTACATGTCAAGTCACCATAATTTACGTAGGCATTACAGTACTTCGGTAGTGGTGGTGAGTAGAGGTCTTGCGAAAAGTAGAACTTTTTGTTTGAGATATAGGTAATTTGCCACCGAGGGTAGGTAGAGGGGGTCGGGACTTTAGGTTATAGACTGAAAGACCGAGACACTAAACTTGATGAGATTCATAGAGGACAATTCACCTTAGTATACTATAGACAGAAAACACTAACCGAATAGAGTAAATAGTGTCACAGGAGTCCCGAGTAGGTAGGCCGTCCTAAAGGAAGAAAATTTGTGACTGACTCTGAGATAGCGTACATGCACGTTGTAAGGCAAACAGGTAAGTAGGCAGTCACTTGCGGGCCCAACGAAGAAAGGAGACACTTAGTACTACAACACTTGTCCCCACAAGTTAGTGGAGAAGTCCTAGCTCGAAAGGCAAACAAACCCAAGTGGGAGCCTTCACCAACGACTGGCACACCTGAAAGACTGAAATCAAAACCTCCTTGGCGGCAAAAGGACGCCGTCCGCATGTGAAATGTAGGGGTGGTCGCCGCGTGTCCGCGAAGGCGAAGAGGTGCAGGACCCGACCACCGAAAGACAAAAGGACTTTCTTTCGTAGGATTACCCATACTCCACCTTAGAGTATGAACAATAAACGTGAAGGGGCCAAGGACCCAACCCTTCTAGGGGACCTCTTCCTTTACTGTTTGGTGAGGTCATAAGAACAGAACCTCTTAGGGTACCTGTCCCCTCGGATCTCCGGTACCCCAGCGTTCTCAGCCTGTGCTGACTCGTTGATTTGGATTGGATTGAATTGGACTGGACTACCCCTACGATTCCTAGAAAAGGACACGGACGGTTGGTAAACGTATAGAAGAAACGTCTTTACAGGTAAGTTCGGGAAACAGGTAAAAATACGACTCGACACAGACAATAACAACTCAAAGTACTTAAGAGACATGTAAGACTTACAGTCAGGGGATGGACCATATACTAAGGGTTTGTACAAGAGGGTAACACACCAAAAGGAAAAATGAGACAACTATCACAGAAAGTTACACGTTTCAACATTTTAAAAGGACTTTAGGTCAAACAGAGAAAAACCCAACAACAACGAATCCGGAAACCACAGTATAGGCGTTTTAGTACCGGGTTAGTTACAAAACAGGATTCAAAGGAAGAGAACAACAAAACCCAGAATATAAACCCAAGGACTATGTAAAACTCAATTAAAAATACATCAAAATCCATTCCCAGGTTGCAGTAAGAAGACGTACACCTGTAGGTCAAAAGGATCCTGGAAAACAACTTTTCTAACACGGAGGTTTGTAGGCGTCATTTTGTTTTGACAGTCAAAGGGAGCCCTCACAGGAATTTCTTCGTCATTTCTGACGATCAAAATAATTTAGAGGTGGGAACGCATGTACGATACAATTATAAGACACACTGGTTAACCTTTCGTGCGGGTCCTGTGTGTGAGACGTGCGACTTAAGTCACCATGAACTCTTTGTTCTCGAAGGGACCACCGAGTCTACCATTCCTTAGGCGGACGTTACACCCTCTGGACCCAAGCTAGGGACCCAACCCTTCTAGGGGACCTCTTCCCTTTCCGATGGGTGAGGTCATAAAGCCGGGCCTCTTATCAGGTGCCCCTACGTTTCTCAGTCTCGCTGAAAGTGAAGTCAGCTCAATGTTTGATCCGTAACAAAAGTGCTTTGTACCAAAAATGGACTTTCTTACCAAACTGCCTGTTTGATCCTTATAAGGTTGAACCCACAAGCCTTCTGTAAAAGAGTTTTACTTGGTACGCTCGGACACTGAAGTTCCTTTTATCGACTGTCATAATAAGTATTATAATAACTATGTGAAACTGAGAAGTTTACTTCGAATCCCAACTCATCGGGAACGGAGACGATGGTACCCGAACGGTCGTGGGGGCACGGATTTCCGCAGACTACTCTAAGTACCACTATAATTGTTTACACGGAAGAACCATAGTCTACTGTTTTATGTAGTTGTGCATCTTCTGGGCACACTGAGTCACTCCGTCGTTAAACGTTCACACTAATTTTCTAGATAGGTTTCACGTTCTAAGTCTCGAAGACTGGACCAGGACCAAGCCTACTCCAGTGGTACTCCAAACCAAAGAACTTGAAGGAGTGACTACGATGACGCATCAGCCCCATTCTCGGAGAAAAGAGAGGTCAAAAACTTAAATATTCGCCACACTTGGTCCCGGGTCCCTCCCTTTTCAGCTCGAGTGTCCCGACCCACCTGAGTCGGAGGGACGAGTGACAGCTATTAAGACCCCTTCTTTCTCTTACGACTGGGAGTCTCCCTCCGAGACTAGACAGGGTCCCTACGCCCCATCCCTCCCCGACGTGACCCCCCCGTAACTCCCAGTCTCCCGTCGTCCGTCCCTCCCGAGTCCCCGCCCTTCATCCCCTATCCCCTCGTCTGACGGTCTTGGAGTGCCTGGAACAGAAATTGTCGTCCTGGAAGACACCTCGGTCTAAGAGACCGACTTGACTTCCCATCCCCCTGTACCGCATGTCGACCTCCCCACCTCCTCCCGAGGGACGTTTCCACTCGAACCTGAACTCCCGACTCCGAATGGGACCTCAGTCGGGTCACGTCGCTAACCCCACCCGCTCTCCTTTCGTCACGGGTACGGTCCCCGGTCGGAGCACGGGTCTACCTGGGCCGTCCACCGACCTTCCAGGAGCGACGTCGGCTCAACCCGGACCAGAAACTCACACTCAGTGCCCTGGGACCGAAGGAGAGGGAGTACTACCACGTAGTAAGTAGTCCTCGAAAGTCACGGTTTCGGAACTTGTACTAGAACTTCTGATAGACTAGCATAGAAGTGTTTAGGGTACTTTATGACGACTCCGGTAAACTACTCCGTTTTCCTCCGAGTCTCCGTGGGTCCCTAAACGACCGGTCTCCGGTTAGGACCTGTACTTGGGTGTAGGCGGTCCGGGGTCTGGGAGGGTTCACGGAGGGGGAAACCCGGTCGACAGTCTACCACCTCCGAACTAACGCTCGGGCTACCCCTGACTAAGGTCTTCACCGACGGTCACTAATAAAACCCCTGTAGCCCTACGTCGACCCTAAATTTACAGGTTTTATAGAGAGCTCTCTGTCTCGACCCCGACTTCGAGACTCGGGACCTAAAGTCGGGCCTACCCTCGAGTCCGTAGACGTCCGTTTCGATTGTGGGGACCCTCGGCCCGGAAGGAACGACCCACGACCAAGAGTAGGGTCCAGGGACACCCGAGGTCTTCCCCGACTAGAACAGTGCCGGGACGACTTGGAAAGTTGAGGACGTCCATTCACACGCCACTAGGATCCACGATCTACTCAGGGACTCTCACGTCCCCTGTCCCCCGTCCTCGTGGCCAAGAGAGGAGGCTCCCGTGCCGAGAGTTATTTTTGACTCCGTCTGGGAGGACTAGGACCCTGGGTATTAGTCGGCCCAGAGAGAGGAGGGTGGCCTCGGCCCGTCGGGTGTGCACTTAGACACAGAGGTGGGTGACCGACACACTGGGACCTGTCACTGAATTGGAGAGACTTAGAGGAATCCACCCCTCTCCTACGTGGGGACACACCGTCCCCACGACTCCCACCCGACCCGGAAGAGGGAGGTGGTGTACCTTGGGTAGGGTCACGTCCAGATAGGATGAACAAGCGTCCAAAACTCCCTTGGTATTTACCGTGCCACCACCTCTTAGGTGGACGGTTACGTCCTCTCGGTCCAAGTGAAGGACCCAACCGTTCCAGGGGACCTCCTCCTTCACCGTTGGGTGAGATCATAAGGACAGACCTTTTCAGGGTACCTGTCCTCTTGGGTAGTCCGGTGTCAGGTACCCTACTTTTCAGCCTGCATTGACTCGTGCGTTCGTACTGACTCACGGCTCATCCGACATCTACGGTTCTCCCGATCTTTTTGTAGCTACGAAAGTTCGAGACGAGAATTCGGGAAAAATACGACGGCCTACGTTTCTCTTTCCTACTTACAGTCACACCGTTCGCGTTATTTTGGAGGTTTATACACACACAAGAGTGGGAACGTCGACCTTTTCTTTAACGGTGTCCTGTTTCCCCCTAATTCCAACGTCTACCTTAGTCTTAAAGGCCGGTCGACTGGGCTCTACACACTGAGGGAACCTAGTAGTCCTTCCCCGGCCACATCAGTCTCCCACGAACACCCTCTGTCTGCCCTCGTCCTCCCGTCTCGCACTGGACTCTCCCTCGACTCGACGAGACCGACCAAAACTTTCGTCTCCTCCGGTCCCCCGTTCCTCACGTCCGCGGAGATCTTCGGCCTCTTCCACTCCCTCCCCCTCCCCCTCCCCCTCCCCGGGAGGGTCTCGGAAGCCTCCTTCGTCGGGACGGGTGTGGCCCTACAATCGAGGGTAGGACCCTCTGGGCGAAGTGTGACCCAGGAGGTCTACACGGGCCCTCATTCGTGCACCCAGACAATGACGTGACTACTACCCTTTGGTTGTGGTCGCAACCGACCTAGAAACGGGCCCCGGAGTGCCGAGAGGCCAAATATCCTCTCCGACGAGGTCGGTCGTCGAGACTGGGCGGCGGGGGAAGGAGGTCCCGGCACCCGAACAGGCCTCCGTACGGGTCCCGAGGGCGCCCTCCCGTGACGGTCTCGCCTCGGACACCTCACTGGACGTCCCTCTGCCGTGCGCTCGGGAAGTTTGTCCTTCTCCGAGCCCACTACCATTTGGAGTTCTCTTCCCGAAGTCACGCTCCACACCCCGGACTGACGCCACGGGCCGCCCACATCGGTCGGCCAGTAGGCCGGGGTTCCGGGGCCCTTCGGTTCTCTTCGCGCTGTATCTCGCTCAGGCCTCGGGGTCCGAGACAGAAGGATAAGTCAGTGTAATTCGTCGCTAACACCTTCTTTGTGAGAAGTGACTACCTCTCGAAGTGCCCCTGACGTTAAGACCCCCGTAGCCCCCGCAGGGACAAATGTGTGGAAAAGAGATAGTCAAAGGAGCGCACCGGAAAGATTAGGTGCGATCCGACTGTGTGTGTGAGTGTGCACGTGTGTCGGACTACCTAGAACCAGGGTCTACCTCACCCCCGACCCTCTACGGGCACCCGAGAGTGGGAGGTCCCGACCCACCCCGTTCGTGGTGTCACTCCCCAGGGGAGACGAGTACACCAGGACGCAGAGTAGGTCCGGTCCGTACTTAGTCCGAAGTCAGGGTGGGACCTACGACCCCTCCCTACGACGAGTCCGTCTCGTAGGGACCGCACATTTGGTGTTCGTCATCGAAGGTATCAGGACCTCCGACCTTCGGCGCTAAGCCACAGGTGTTCCGGCCTCAGACCACTCCAGGGACGAGGCCGACACGTCTACGCGGCCGAACGACTCACTGAAGGACTCCGACCTCTGTCGAGACCAGAGGGACTGAGGAGTGTCCCGGGACGGAGGTACGGACGTAGATTGCACTGGTGGGGTTTCAGAGGTGTAAGATTACTGTCTCCGGTCTGGACCCTGGGAACCGGCGTCCTGAACGTCGACCTGTTTGCAGAGAAGGTCGTTGTGCTAGGCTTCTTTAGTCTCCTCCGATTTCTATTAACGTACACACGGGTCTACCCCGTTCACCAGGTGTCATCCTGTGTGTGTCAAGTTTGGGTGACGGTGAAGACTTGTCGTCTTTACCCCGAGACCTGTTCTAGGAACGTGCCCCGTGGTGGTCCCGCCCTCCACCCGTCTGGTCGAGTCGGTGGGGAGACCGGGGAGGGTGACTACAGGGGCGGGGGGTGAATTCCCTGGTCGAGTCCTCGTTCGCTCCCCTAGACAGTGAAAAGAGCGAGGGGACACGACGTCGGGCTCAGGTCGCTTCGGAGCAGTCTTAAGGGGTAGACCGGAGTAGTTACAGATAACTAATTTCTCAGGCCCCTACGCCTGGTCATTGTGACTCTGGTAGGGGGACCCTACCCTCAAGACCCTCCTATCCATGGATACCTAGTGTCGGGGAGGAAGGAACCGAGAAAAATGGACCCCCTCCTACAACAAGTCAATGATTCGGCGTAGGACGAGCAACACCGGCGCACCTGACGTCATCCGGTCCTAGGTGACAGGACGTGACAGGAGGTCTCAAACAAGTCTGAGTGCAGGTAGCTCAGCCACTACGGTAGGTTGGTAGGTCAAGGAGACAGTGGGGGAAGAGGAGAACGGAAGGTAGAAAGGGTCGTAGTCCCAAAGGGACTCCGACCTTTTCCCCATGTTTCCCCTCGCTGGCACAGAGCTACTACAACCAGGACGTACCCCCAAAGACCGCCGGAACCTACCCAGAAACGTCGGGCGGGAGACTACCCCAGGGACCGAGAGGGTTCCGGCACGGAGCCTGTCCGACTACCTGGACCCCCTCCTCAGCGGGAAGAGAGACGGAGGGCCCGGGTGTGGAGGAAAGAAATTGGGGCAGGGGTCAAGACCTAGGACCGACGCAGAGCAACAACGACCAGTATGACCTTCGGACCTCAAGGTCTTCGAAGAGGTACCAAGACACACCTTACTCCGGGTATGGTCGGAAACGAAAACCTCTTCATTCCTTTACACTTAAGACTCTGGGAATGGATATTTTAACCCTATTCTTACGGAGAGGGGGTCCTACGGACACTCCGAGTCTGATCGTGTCGACCGGTCTTCGGGTGTACTCTGGCACCGGGGGGGCCGTCCCGCGACGGGGGAGACGACCCCGGGGCGGTCCGACGGCCGTAGTGGACGCGAAGGTCCTCTGAACGTCAGTCGTGCCGTCTGACTTCTACTTCCTACGGAGAGGGCGAAGTCTGTACGTTTTTCCTACCCACACGAGGTTGTCCTTCAAGGCTCACGTGCACCTTTCGGAATCTATGGTCTCCCTCTGCCGTGAGTTCCGGTCTCGCCACCCCTCCCACATTCCCGTCCCAGAGCTCACCCCTGTCCTCTCCCGACCCTGCTGCCTCGGGGGAAGCACTTCAGCCCCAGGCTGTCTACGACAGTGAAGGTACTTACCCTGTTGGCTCACCCGTGGACGAAAGTCGACACCCAAGGACTAAAACATTACGGTTGAGACCTGCCTACCTTAAGTATAAATGTGGGGTCCTCACGACTCCACTCTTCGCGTTCAACCCAGAGCCTCTTTGTG
The DNA here is from genome assembly GCA_006410555.1 of Capra ibex. Classification (NCBI taxonomy): domain Eukaryota; kingdom Metazoa; phylum Chordata; class Mammalia; order Artiodactyla; family Bovidae; genus Capra; species Capra ibex. Next base: position 94,289,676 of record SJYO01018757.1, read on the forward strand.
GTGTCCTTGCCCACCTTCGGTGAGCGGACGTCTCCCGTGCCGGGGCTTGGCGACGTGCGCCCGGGGCCGTGGACCCCACGAGGCCCGGGGGTACCTGCGATCAAGGGTACGTTCTGCGTGAGACTCACTCTTGCGAGTCCCTGCTGGGTCGCGTGCTCGCGCAAGGGCGGGGTCCTGACGTCCGCTGTCTTGTCAGACTTCTTCCAAATTTTTATTCGCGCGCATTCAAAAAGTCGCTCTACCTCCTTGCCTGGTGCATCCGTCTTCATCCGGTAACACTTCTCTGATTTGTCCACCAATTTTTTTTTTTTCTTGTCTTCCCTTTAAGATCCTTACCTTTTACACCAGCAACTGTCCCTTCTCTCTGAACCGTCGGAGGCAGGGGTAAGACTCCGGTAACAGACTGCACACGCCCTCACACGGCGAAGGTCCGACCTTTCTCCCACTCCTTCAGTCTCTTCACTGTTCCGGGGTAGACGGAAGGGGTGACACCCAAATGTCAGAGGGCTCCCTCTGCCCGGACCCCCTTATTTTTATTACCCTTCGTAAACGAGTAGCGAAGGAGACAGGTCCGCGCCGCGCTTCGGAAAGGATCCGCAGACGAACCGACTAAGACTGGTGGGAAGGTTCCTCGGACGACAACCGGGCCGACGTCCACCTCCCTGCCCCGGGGCCCCCCACCCCCGAACCCGGGCACCGGACCCCGAGTCAGCCCAGACCCCCGACAGAGTACCGACGCACTGGTCGGGAGGTTTCCCTGTACGCGGCTCTCTTTTTCCGGCGTCAGGTGCGCACCGAACCGAGACCGGCACTGACGCAAAGTGTAGGGTTTGACCCCCCAAACGGTTGCCGTCCGAAGGAGCACCTAAGTGCACGCTTGTACTTGACAAAGTCCTTCCAAGAAGCCCCCGCACGTAAAGTAAGAGGGTCCAGAAACTGGCGACAGGGTCCGAGAGGAGTAATCGGGAACGTGGATAGGGACAGCTAAAACAATTGACGAAAGGAAAGTAATCTTTATGAATAAATAAATAAGCCGGTCAACGACGTACACTTGATCCAAGAACCAACCCCGCGCACCCTAGGTCAGGGTGGTCCCTACCCGGGACCCGGAGACGTCACCCTCACGTCCCGGAATCGGTGACCTGGCGGTTCCTTCGGGGGGTCGGGACAGTGACCACTACGGAGGTGGAGGACCCCGAATGGAGCACCAAGTCTCTCATTTCTTAGCCGGACGTTGCGCCCTCTGGGTCCAAACAAGAACGTAGCCCGTCTAGGGGACCTCTTCCCGTACCGTCGGGTGAGGTCATAAGAACAGACCTCCTAAGACATCTTTCTCCTCGGACCACCTGACATCAGGAGCCTCAGTGCTTCTCAGCCTGTGTTGGCTCGCTGACTATGAAAGTGCAAGGAGATGGAGGATCGTAGGGCAGACCCACTATATTTTGTCGAAAACCACTTTTCGAACGTAAGGACTCCCGTTTAAGGTCGTGTTTTTAAGTTCAGGCCGTCGCCGAGGACCACCAACGGGTCATGAGGTCCCTGAACGACTGAAAAAACGGTAGTCCTACCCTTCTCCACGTCCACTCCTCGGTAGCCAATGCGTCTGACTAGTCCGAAGTCCCTCCCCCGGTTCTTACGTACCTCGTATCGTTACCTGCCTCAATTAACATTAATTACTGATTCTTCGGGAAATTCTTAAGTTCTAATTAAGTTTTTCTGTACATCTTCCCATGACTTGTCCAGGTTGACGGAAATTTACGAAGTGTAAATTACGTATAAATAGTCTTCATGTAAAAAAAAGGGGTCTGTAGGAAAACCTTCTTATGCACTTTTTTACAAGAATTTTATGGAGTTTCATGTTAGGGGAAACGGTGGATTCCCTCCTTCTTTCCTATCCTGAACAGCTGCGTATGCTTACACAATATTTCCCACGACTTCAGATTCAGTCGACCCTTAACCCGGTCTCTAGTAGTCCTTTCAACAAAATTCGAACGACTAAGCTTCCTTTCACCATCCTAAGGTAAGATCCGTAAGACCCGTAGAAAGTTTTTCCTTCCTCTTTCGGATTTCTTACCTTCTTTCACCCCATACCCCTGAGAGTTCCCGTAAAGGTCCCTCTGAACAGACTTTTTGGATCCTGCACTTTCTTTCCTCCCACCCGGAGACAGGGACACCAGTACCACTTGGTTTCCACCCCCGTTCCAGAAACGACCTGTGGGGAAATCTCCGGACTGGAACTAAGACCCGTCCGAGCCACTGTGGCTGTCGTTTCGGACCGTCTTCACCGGACGGGGTCGGACTTCTCCGACAAGAGTCTGCGAGCCAGCACAGACTGAGACACACTGGGGTACCTACATCGGACGACAGGGACCGTAAGAAGGTCGTTCTTACGATCTCACCCGACAGGACGGGAGGAGGTCCCTGACTTGGACGTAGAGAGCTCAGAGGACGAAATCGCCCGTCCAAGAACTGGTGATCTCGGGACATTCTCGGACTGGTGAGAATAAAGGTAGAGAACTTTAAGGTCGGAAACCTTGCCCCGACGGCACAACACTCCTTCGGGTCTACGCGTGGACCTGCCTGTGTTTCCGGTGGCTACCACCAAGACGTCGGGTCGAGGTCGGGGACCCATCGGGTCGGACGGTCCGAGGACGTCCTCGACAGAACCCTCACCCAGGAAGTCGAAGATAGTTCGACGAGACTCACTGTTGTGGGTTGTCTCTGTTCCGCAGTGTGACTTTCACTTTCAGCGAGTCAGTACAGGCTCAGAAACGTTGGGGTTCCTGATGTGTCAGGTACCTTGAGAGGTCCGGTCTTATGACCTCACCCCTCGGAAAGGGAAGAGGTCCCCGAGAAGGGTTGGGTCCCTAGTTTGGGTCCAGAGGGCGTAACGTTCACCTAAGAAATGGTCGACTCGGTGTTCCCTTCGGACCCTTACGACCTCACCCATCGGATAGGGAAGAGGTCGCCTAGAAGGACTGGGTCCTTAGTTTGTCCCCAGAGGACGTAACGTCCGTCTAAGAAATGGTTCACTCGGTGGTCCCTTCAGGTTTCGTACCTGAACATTCGTTTCTTTCAGACAACTACCAAGTTTGGTGATTCAAAAAAAAAAAAAAAAACGTTCGATCAATATATCGTTTCCTATTTTTATTTAGTCTCTTTGTCACTTTACTTGGAATACTCTTTGAGGAAAGGACAGGTTTGTCTATATTTACACAATTTTATATGTATTTATAAATAAATAAATTATTTCACGAAAATTTTTTTTCATAGACCAATCAAAATTATCATCGTGACCCCTTATAGGTCCTCAATCTATTATTCTCTCTTTCGTATCGGATCGTCACTCCTCGCAACCTCTTAATCTGGGTCTGTCTATGGAATTCTCGATCCCAAATTACGGATGAAACCCAGAAGGGACCTCCGAGCCTACCATTTCTTAGACAAACGTTGCGTTCTCTGGTCCCAAGTTAGGGACTTAGGGACCTAGTCCTTCTAAGGGGGACCTCTTCCTTTACCTTTGGGTGAAGTCATAAGAACGGACCTTTTAAGGCACCTGCCTCCTCGGACCACCCGTTGTCAGGTACCCCAAGGTTTCTCAGTCTATACTGACTCGTCGATTGTGAAAGTAAAAATGAAAAACCCAGAACTCACCTGTAATCTCCTGGATCTTAAATTTCTTTTAGATCTGGACCCGAAAGACATTCTCTAAGTCTTGTCCTTCTCAGATAGACTGAATGTTGTTCTTCGTCTCACAGAGACGGGAAACCAGACCTCTTCGTCCGGATCCGTCGCCTCCGAGCAGGATTCTTCCCACTCGAGCCCCGGGTACGACGAGCCTCAGGTTTAGGTACACCCCGACGTCACGTTTTGGGGACGTCAGTCAGGTGTGACCAGACCTCGGTCACTCGAGTGCCTCGCGGAGACTTTGTGACAGGGCGTCTTTCTAGAAGGACAAGAGTCCTGGCTCGTCTTGACAGTCTCCTTTTGAGGTGACTCTCTACTCGGCTGCTACGAGTTTCACGTTTCTCTTAGGCAAAGCTACCCCCTGTCAGTTGTCTTCTGCACACCCTCTTGAGTGTGGGCTCCTTGTCTTCTGTTATCTCGCAAGGTTGTCCCGACACTGTTAAGTTGTACCGGTCTCCCTGTTTCTCTCTCTTTAAGTGTTGCACCGTTCGTCCGTGATAATGTTCGGTCTCTCTCTCACGATGCGAATCAGCGAGTGACCGCAGACTGACACGTTGGGGTACTTGATATCGGGCAGTCCGAGGAGACAGGGACCCTAAGAGGTCTGTTCTTATGACCTCACTCAACGGTAAGGGAAGAGGTCCTCTAGAAGAACTAGGTTCCCAGTTTGGACCCAGAGGATGTAACTGTCCACCTAAGAAATGGTAGACTTGGTGGTTTCTTCGGGGAACAATTTTTATTTTCGTTTAATTTACTCTCACAACCTTCTAGGTCGGTTTCTCATCAAATTTTTAGAGAGTTATCTATAAAGAATCCTTTCCGAAATGTGGAGGGACCTCTCTTTGTCGGGACCACCCGTGTGTGCTTGGGTCGTCTGGGGTTTACGTCGAGTCTCTCCCGTTTCCCCTACGCACGGTACAGGGAGCACACGTGAGGTGAGAACGGGAAAGTGCCCGAGAGTTCCGGTTCAAAGATGCACCCACGATTCAGCGAACTCAGCCGAGGCTCCGAAACGCTGGGGTACCTGGTCTCGGGTGGCCCCAGGGGACAGGTACCCCAAGATACCTTAGGGACGACTACAGACGGATACCCAGGAAACAGAAGACCGCGTCTACCCAAAGGAGAGAACAAACTCAAACCAAAACAAAATATTTCACCAAAGACAACAATCCTAAATGAGACACAGAGACAAACCTCATCCCTCCCGGTAATCGAGACAAGTCGTCAAAAACCGGAAGCCAAGAATCGTCTTTATAAGACCACGACGGGACAGATTGTGTCGTCAGATACAGGTAAATAGAATTCTATTCTCGGCTGTATGTAAACATAAATTTACTTAATTACACTTTTTCTTATTTTTCAAGTCAAGGAGTCGAAGGGACCCCGAAGGGATCATCGAGTCGACCATTTTACGTCCTCTGTGACCAAGTTAAAGGCCCAGTCCTTCGAGACGACATCTTCCCTATCTAATGGGTGAAGTCATAAGAGTCCGAAGGGACCACCGAGTCGACCATTTCTAAGATAGACGTTACGACCTCTGGACCGAAGCTAGGGACCCGACCCCTCTAGGGGACCTCTTCCCTTACCGATGCGTGAGGTCATAAGAACCGACCTCTTAAGGTACCTGTCTCCTCGGACTACCCGATATCAGGTACCCCAGCGTTTCTCAGTCTGTCCTGACTCACTGAAAGTGCGAGTCGAGGGGATCACTTTCTTTCACTTTCACAATCAACGAGTCAGCATGACCTGAGAAACACTGGGGTACCTGCATCGGGGGACCGAGGAGACAGGCATCCTAATAAGTCCGTTCTCATAACCTCACCCGAACAGTAAGAGGAACGGTCCCCCAGAAGAACTGGGTCCCTAGATTGGAGACAGAGGGTGTAACGGCCGTCTAAGAAATTGCAGACTCGGTACCTCCTTTAGGAGACGTTTCCTACTCCTACCTCGTCTCCTCGCCCCTGGGGGCTCAGACACCCTGGCCCCTCCAGTCCCTCGACAGGGTCTACAACGACCCACTGTACCCACTGCAGTCTACTTTGGCGTCGCGGTCCGACGTCGTCGCGTCTCTGTAGACACACGTGTGTCTCGTCCTGTCCTCGACACAAGGTCCTACTTCGCGGTCGTCCCTCGCTCGTCGAAGGCCGGTGGCGCTACTCCTCCCTCCTCGACTCGTTTGACAAATGTTCCTCGTCTTTGTCAGACGACCTCTTCAAACGACAGTGTTCTGCCTCCTCTACCTCGTAGAAGTCTCTAGCAGGGAGTCGGGCCATAGCCTCTCCTCGACCTGCACGGAGAGCCGCCCTCCACCGGGTCGTTCCAGACTTGTGTCACACAGGAGGTACCTCCTCCGACCTGAACGTCTGGAGCCCACCGTCCCTTCGTGCCTTTTAGGCCGTCGTCCCGCTCGTGCCCGGTTGACTAGTCAAAGAGTACTACTTGGTGAGTGCAAGGACCACTTAAGGTCCCACTACGAGTTCCCAGGGAAGGTAAGTTCCGGTCTCTCCTCCTGACCCCCACTGGGACCTCTACGTCCCCCGTGTCCCCTGACACCCGTTACGGTTCCCCGACGGGAGTATTCCGGTCCGGAGAGCGTCGAGTCAGCCATTTCTTTGACGGACGTTACGTCCTCTGGACCCAAGCTAAGGACCCAGCCCTTCTAGGACCTCTTCCCTTACCGATGGGTGAGGTCATACGAACGGACCTCTTAGGACGCCTGTCTCCTCGGACCGCCGGTGCCAGGTACCCCAGTGCTCTCAACCTTTTCTGAATCGCTGATTTGGTGGTCGTGGTTGGGTCTACACCCAGAGGGTGAGTGACCAGGGAACACTGCTCGAACCCCTAAAGTCTCTTCAAGTCTCGGAGTGCGGACGGGAGCACCCCAAACGACAGATCACCTTCTTATCCTTCGTTTCTCGCGTCCAGTTTGGGTAAAACCCTTTTCGATGTCAACCCTATATTGTACTCGAGTCACTTCCGTCGTCTTTCTGAAAAGTCTTCTTCGTGGACTCAACCCCGTCCCTCCCACACAAGGAAAGACCCTTGACACTATTGTTTCTGGTGTTTGACACACGAATGTTTCGTAAGAGAGTGTCCGGACCTCTAGTCTTTAGTCTCGGGTCCGCAGGGGTCCCGGCGAGAGGGACTTCGGACATCCCTTCTGGTGACGGGACGAAGTGAGACGAAGACCCCAAACGTCGTAGGAGTCGAAGGCCCCCGTAGGCAGGTCAGATGGGGGTAGAGTCCTCGCGGGGAGTCGGAGACGGAGGTAGTCCCTTACAGAGAGGTCCCAAAGATGACTCTTTAGTTGGGAATCAGAGTAAGACCCAGGATGTGACCATCATAAACAAAAGAAAGAATAGAGAAATTTACCGAAAAGAAACAAACTATAAGAGGAACGAAAAAGAGCACTAAATGATACTACATAAACGCACATCTAAAGAAAAGATTTCCAAACAATAACACAAAACAATTTGACGGACCTGGACTCCTGACCCGGAAACAAGATAAAGACGTTTAAGAGTGCGTCGTAGATTGTTCGTGACAGAGACGGGGGAGGAGACGTAATTTGCGGAAAATTCTAAGACGAAGACACGGGAGACGCGAGACGGACGGAGGATTGGTCAGAGACGGCGACAGAGTAGTCAACGCGACCGCGATGTAGGACGGAGGGTCAAGTTATCAACAAAGGAGTCGACGCGTATTAGACGATATTGGACAGGTAACGCCAAAAAATAAGATTAATAACATAGAAAATAAAAGACTTAAAGACCTTGAAGACGGACAAAAAGTTTAGACGTGATAAGGTAGAATATCCGAAACCATGAAGTACTCAAAATTTTTACAATAAAGAACTTCGTATAAAGTGTGGGAAAAAATAAGGTCCAATATGTTTACGACGGACCCCAAAGACGAGTCAGAGTTCGCACATTGGACGAGGAAATAAAACACCAAAAACTGATTCCGAGTAAAAAGAGTGCTAAAGTACACACTCTTAATGCACTTCGGACACAACTTCCACGTAAGACGACTTCCCTTAAACATAAACTAAGACAAGCCCTAAAACCCAACGATGGTCGAGTCCCATCCTGTTGAAATTTTATTAAAGAGTGAACTTCAACAAAAAAAAAAAAAAGGGATTGTGTCAACCATACTCAACTCCGACGCTTTGGAGTACCCTTGAACGAACCTCAAAGTTCCATATGTCCCTCTAAAATTAAAAGGTAGGTGAGTCGTGGTTCAAACTCGGTTAAGTAACAGAAAAGGGTTCCAGAAAGGTCCAGTGGCAATATACTCCCCGTCGGGAACATCGACGTCGAAGGACACCCCAAGAGCGTGCTCTGTAGGGAGGCGCCCAACCGGATCGGAACAGGGGTCACGGGGTCACGTCAGTAGTCTAGTCTTCCAGTACTGGAAGTCCTGAATCACCTACAGTGGCCCGAGTGTCGACCGAGGACCCGAGACGAGGGAGAGACGGTAGGGTGAAGTCACGACAAACCAAAGACTCCTAAACAAGAAAGAACGAGGAAGTAGTTCTGTAAAGTTTTCTCTAAAAATCTTGTTACAAAATAAGTCACACATATCAACAGTAGTCTTCCCAATAAGTAAGATATGTAAAATACATAAGACCGACCTTTGGGTCGTTCTTAGGTCACGACATCGACTGCCGGTTTCCGGGAGACGACCGTCTTAAGGGACAATCAACCTCCTCCTGGTGAAAACAAGACCCATTCGGAAGTGAACTAACCTACTCCGGGTGGGTGTAATACCTCACATTAGACGAAGTGAGTTTAAATTTATAATTAAATTTAAATTAACAAATAGAGTAAGTTTTTCTACGGGTGTGTCGACGTGGGTCCTATCATAACCTGGTTTGTAGACTGGGTCGACTCGGTTGCGTGTGCTAATTGGTGGCCTAAGTCCTTCGGCCCTCTCCGACCGGCCCTTACCCCTACGAAAGACGCGTGTCCACTACGGACCTCGGACGCACGGCCCGGTCGAGCTAGGGACGGGTCGTCCACATGGAAAGGATAGAGCACCTTTGAACGTAAGAACTAAACGGGAGGGACATCTGGTTCCCGTGGACGTCCCGTCTCGGGTGAGGAGGTCTCCTGACAGGTCCCCGAACGGGTCCAGACTTAAACGTGTAAAAGGAATCTTATCTGATAGACTGGAGGGTCGACGATCCACTCAGGGACGGACGAGAGGGACAGGAACAATCGTCAAGTCATTTGTGTGTGCACCACTTGTGTCAATCACGGTCCCCGAGTCGTTCCGGGGTTCCCTTCCTAGACGAACCTTACCTTGACCGTGACCTCTCCTACTCCGTTCTCGAGTCCAGAGGGACAACCCTCCGCAACTCCGGGAGTGGACGGGGACCTGTGGGGCCGAAGAGGGGCAGAGACGGAGACACGTGACGGTCAAACACTATGTCCTCGACGTAAACACCGGGAAGGGTCGTCCCCCTCTCTCTACCCTCCCTCTCTCTACCCTCCCTCTCACACCTGAGGACTCACCGAATGTGTGCGACGAGGAACCACGAGTCTCGGTGAGGTCCGGACAGGACGAGAACACCGAACGAGGTCGGTCCACGGGGGACGAGAGGTCGGTCCGTGGGGGGCTGAGAGGTCGGTCCGTGGGGGGCTGAGAGGTCCGTCCGCAGGGGTCGAAACGTCGGTTCGTAGGGGCCGAGACGTGGTGGACGGTGGGTGGACCAGACGAGAGGTCGGAAGGGGAGGTAGAGACCAAATCCAGGATCCGCATGACACGGAAGGACGAAGAGGGTTAGAACGAGTCTGAGAAGGGAGATAGACGTCAAGGGAAGAAAAAACGGGTAGTGCTGGGACAAGTAGGAACCTCGTACTTAGGTCAGAGGAGGTTCTTCGGGCGACACTCACGGGGCCGACCTGCCAGATAGACTCGGGGTCACTGCGGGACCGACACGACACGAAGCTGACGCAGGAGTGGAGACTCGAGACCCCCGCCCCCGACACGGACCAGGGTGCAAGGGTAGGGTCCCGGACTGCACAGTATCCGCGCGGTGACGACTACCTCCCTCCCCTGCCGGTGGGGTGGGGCACGTCCTCCTCTCCTCCGGGTGGGAGAGAGAGACTCCTCGACGAGGGTGTCGACTTTTCTCGGGCCTCGGGATCCTCGTACCACTCATACGTCACAACGGTCCGCCCAACAACCTACAGTCCCGACCCCGGGGACCCTTCCATGAATAGACAAAGTATTGGCGTCTTTACCTTAAGACAAAGAGCGAATGTAAATACTCATTCTATAGGAGAATCCAACAAGTTTTTTGGTCAAAATCTGGTAATTCAACAAAAATAAAACGGAAAATAACCTCAAATTCATCGTTCCACTCACACCCCGTGTCACGTCCCACCAACCCTTCGTTACTTTATACAAATCCCGCGAGTGCCCCGTCCGCCGCTCTACCTCGTGGTGCTCGTCCCGTCCCGACGGCTGCAAGTGAGGTTCGTGTCGTAAATGGGTTGGAAGGAAAACTACCCCCACGAACACTTTTGCTCCCCCCAGTTCCCTCCCTTGGGCGTGCGACCGACACCACCGAGAGGTCCCAATCCCGACACCCGTCTCACCGTGGGCCGGTACCTACGGAGCAAAGAGGACATTCCGTGACAGGATGCACTTCCCCGCAGGAGAACGTCGGTCGACCCTTTACTCGGCATCGACCCACAGTCTTTATACCCTACGAGCCGGGTCGAAAGGTCGACGACGGACGCACTGAACCCCGTTTAGAGAGGTGAAGAGTTATTATGAACAGAGCCCACACAATACTGTCCAATTACCATATTAGTCACATTTCAATGGAACTGTCAGTTTTGAAATATGTACACAGCTGATAATGGACTTTATAGTAAAATAGTGGAAGGAACAGTTGTGATTGTCAATAAGTCATCCTACTTCTTCCTTCTTAGTACCACTTATTTGTCGTTTCAGGGCGACATATCGTGTCCCCGGACATAGGTTGCGGGACACTATTTGGTACCGCCCGAGGGGACCGCCGAGGTCCAATTTTCGCGGACAGACGTCGCGACCTCGGTGTCCTCTACGTCCAAGTCGGGAACCCGGACCTTCTGAGGGGACCTCTTCCTGGACTGTACGTGAGGGCGTAAGAACGGACCTCTCGGGGCACCTGGCTCCTCGGACCGCCCGATGTCAAGTACCCCAGGGAGTCTCAGTCTGTGCTGCCTTACTGGCTCGCACGGGTGCACCGTACTAACCTGACCACCCACTGTTCGGTTCTACCTTTTGCTATATTTTTATCTTGTGGGCATATGTATATTGAGACAACGAAGCGACATGTCATGTCGTCTTTAAGTGTGATATAACATTCAGTTGATATGAAGTTACGACACAAAAATTTTTTCTTCTTCCTTACCTACCCTAACTCCCGTCGGCCCGATCCACGGATCTACTTTTTGTGTCCTAAAATTCACAAAGGACCAAACGGCGACAGAGAAAAGGGAGAAACAGACCTTTCAGGGGGTCAAACTTCGAAAAAGAAAGACTACTAATGTGGACGAGATTGTCGGAGACGGACGTCAGTAGGACTTAAGAGGAACCGGAACGATCTCTCGATCCCTCCGTAGCGATGGAGGTGAAATGACACGTCCGAGACCCGTGGAGATCACGGACGGAGTGAACGTGCGCGACTGCCATTAGGACCTCAATCCTCCCTTGTGCCTGTAGACTTGTCGCCTGAACACAGGTCCCACAACCCAACAGACCTGGGTGGACCCAGACACGTCTTGTGAAATTCCGGCGACGCGCAGGACTCCACGTTCTGGATGTGTTCCCCTCCCCCTCGAGAATTACTACAGAGGTTTTTCCTTTGAAGTTTTGAGGTAACAGACCCCGAAGGGACCTCCGGGTCACTAACTCTGAGGTGCGAGGGTCACGACTCCTGGGTCCAAACTAGGGACCAGTTCCTTGATCTAGGGTGTACGGCGGTGCTTCTGGGCGCCCCCCGTCGGTCTACTGATTTATAAATTTTGGGGTAACAAGAGGAAAGAACACACACTGGAGGTGACCAAAGGTACAGCCCCCCACTACTACCGACACTCTACCTTCCGACCTAACCTTCCTGTAATTCCTTCTTCCGCTCCCCTTCAGTACCGCACCACTCCCGAAACCCCGTCTGCGGCTCTACTACTCTTCCCACACACCTCCCTCGTTACCGTCCATTCACCCGAGAGCTAGTGTGCAAAGTATGACTCTGTTTATCGAGGTACGGTTTGTTTCGAGATTTAGAGACTCGCCATGTTCTTTAGTTAAAGTACCCGTGGACTGAACAGCACCATTTAATGTATCGTCCAAAGTCGTAAATAAGTAAGAAAATTGGTCATAAACGACCTAAGAAGGAGACGGACTAGTGACGATCGGTCGGTTACCCTATGTTTCTACTTATTCTACACCCACTACGACTGTACCCTCGTTCTTTAAACTTATTTTATACTGTTTGCGAGATTCGGTCAATAGCTGTCCCCGATGATTTCAATCGGGTTTCCCTCCTCAAATGAGTAAACTATGAATAACTCGTGGACGACACACGATCTGTCACGTAGACCCAGAGTTCCTGTGTCTGTGGAAGAGACAGGAGTGCAAATGTCAGACACTTCCTTACTCTGTACCTCATCCGCCGACTCTACTTAAAATCCTCTGCCGACCTCACTCCGTCGCCCTTCCTCAGCCCCACCGAAAATCCGTCCCACCGACCCTATCGGAGAGACTTGTCACCAGACACTCATCTCCGAAGTGCCTTCACTTCGGTCCCCCATGGACTCTCTCTGCACAAAGTCCGTCTCCCTTACCGTTCTCGCTTCAGGGATTCCAGCCGCACCCGGGCTCCGAAGCTCCGTTTGGCTCCTCCGGGCACACCCACTCGACTCACCCACTCGACGTGTCGTGTCTCCCGACTCCGACCTCTCCCGACCCCACGTCCCAGGGGGGTTCGCCCCTCGTCCCCCGCCCACGCCTCGAGTCCCGAGTCCGATTCACGAAGACTTCTCTGAAACTTTTCTTAGCACAGTACACTCAATTACAAAAATTTCGGAGTGAGACTGATACCTGCTTTTATCTGAAGTCCCTGGACACTCGTCCTGATTCGTTGTCGGGGTCTTTCTCTACCGACCCCCGCCCGGTTTCGCCTCCGTTCTCTCCGCCGTCCCGCCGGCCTAAGAATTGTGGCACGAAACTTCAGTCGTAGTTGTCCTAACCGACTACGTAAATTGTGACACACATTCTGGGCCTTCGCCCATTACCACACAGATTCTATCTCACTGTAAACGACTCCCTCCTCTTTGGTACTCTCCCCGTCCCTACTCCCACGACCCGTGGTCCCAAACCTGGAAATATGACCTACGCGGTAGAGGTCCATGCCGTTCATCCGCGGACGCACTCGTTTCGATTCGTTTATTTACATCTGAAGATTCACACGTCCGTCTTCCACTTTGACACCCCGACCCACCCCGGTGGGATACTTGGATCTGTCTCTCCTTCCCTCGGCTTGGACCCGTGGGGTCGAGACCCCCAAACCTCTCTGCTCCTCCTTCGGCTCTTCCCAATCCTCCCTGATCTCCTCGTCCTCCTTTCAGGTCCCCGACACCCCAGGACTGTCGGTTCGCCTCTTTCGTTTCCTTCCCTGTTACTCACTGGCAGCCGGTGTCTACGATGACTCCCCCCGTTCGGTCTCTCCTGACTCTTAATCGAAGTCTAGAACGGTATATACCCGCCCACCCCCCCTGACACTACTTCCACGGGTATAACGTCAGTACGGTTGTCCTATCGTAGCAACCGCGTCTTAAGTTCTCTCTCGCCCTCCTCCTTCACGTCTGTCGTACGCCTCTACTGAGAGAGCTCCCTAAGACGACGTTTCCTCCTCTCCGACCTCTTGCTCTAGTTCCCCTTGAAAATTTACCGCCGGACAACACACGACTACCCTTACTAGACGAAGGTCACCTTGTTCCCTTTTTTCGTACTAGGCACTCTCTCTCCCTTCTTAACGACCCCGACACAAAAAGATCCATTCTTAAGCACCTAAGGTAGTCCGTCCACCCCTACGATGACATCGGACCCCGTACCTCCGTTTCCTTGTCCTCTATCTCTATTTTGAATCGGTGTCAATCTCCTGCCTCGACCCCAAACGTCGTGTAGAAAGACTTTCGAAGACCTAAGAGTCCCTCCGTGATTCGTTCGGGTATCCTACTGTCCCTCTTAATCTTCTGCACAACACTTGGGTCTGTCGTATAATTTTTCGTCTCTGTAATGAAACGGTCGTTTCCAGACAGATCAGTTTCGATACCAAAGAGGTCATCAGTACATACTTACGCTCTCAACCTAATATTTCTTTCGACTCGGTTTCTTAACTACGAAAACTTGACACCACAACCTCTTCTGAGAACTCTCAGGGAACCTGACGTTCCTCTGGGTTGGTCAGGTAGGATTTCTAGTCAGGACTTATAAGTAACCTTCCTGACTACAACTTCGACTTTGAAGTTATAAAACCGGTGGACTACGCTTCTTGACTGAGTAAACTCTTCTGGGGCTACGACCCTTTCTAACTTCCACTCTCCTCTTCCCCCGCTGTCTCCTACTCTACCAACCTACCGCAGTGGTTGAGTTACCTGTACCCAAACCCATGTGAGACCCTCAACCACTACCTGTCCCTCCGGACCACACGACGTCAGGTACCCCAGCGTTTCTCAGCCTGTGCTGACTCGTCGACCTGACTTGACTGACTGACTGACACACAGACTCCTCTTTTCCCTCCTTTTTTAGTGGACCCTTTCATCCTCTCTCTTACTTGACCCCTTTATGCGATCTGTAAGGACTCGTCGTAATTCTCGGGTAAATTCCAACAAACAACAAGAACAAGTCGGTGATTCAGTACAGACTGAGAAACTCTTTGAAATTCAATCCTCCAGTTCTCAAATTCCACTCGAGACAGCCGTACCAATACGAAAGAGGGGGGTCGATGTGAGTAGACTCGTCCACGCCCACACCATCCATAAATCGACGTCTGCCAGTCTCTACGGTAGACAGGGTTCACTCCTGCTCCCCGGCCCTCTCGCGTCCTACATAAACTTCCTCACAAATACTGGCTTAGTACTTTACAGTCGACACACCTGGTCCTCGGTCCTTAACTCTAGAAACTCCCTCTCACTGACCCCTCCTTACCTCTTGAGGTTGTGCCTCCTCACCCCCACCTTATCAGACTGGACACTGTAAGTGTCACTCCGTGAACCCCCTCCTTCCGCCCTCCTGTCCCCTTACGGTCCGTTCCAGTTATGGACAGAGGTCCGGGGCCCTGCGTCGTCGTAGTCCAAAAGGATACTTCCCCTTCTCTCGGGTCCCCTACTGCTCTGGACTTAGGACCTTCCCCTGGGGCTCAAGGGGTCCACCCACGTGTCTCACCGGTCGAGGGACCCCGTCGGACCCGAACGACCTCACAGGACCCCTCTAAGATCCGAAACCTCGGTCAGTGAAAACCCAGATTTTGGGTCTGGACAGTGAATAGTATCTATTTAGATCCACTCAATGAATTACAGAGACGTGGCGACCAAAGAGTAGACTTCATCCATTTAAGACTGGGGATCCTCTTCCGTTACCGTGGGGTGAGGTCATGAGAACGGACCTTTTAGGGTGCCTACCTCCTCGGACCACCCGACGTCAGGTACCCCAGCGATTCTCAGCCTGCTCTGATTCCCTGAAGTGAAAGTGAAAAGTGAAAGTGCGTGACCTCTTCCTTTACCGTTGGGTGAGGTCACAAGAACGGACCTCTTGGGGTCCCTGCCCCCTCGGACCACCCGACGGCAGATACCCCAGCGTGTCTCAGCCTGTGCGGACTTCGCTGAGTCGTCGTCGTCGTCCTAACGACGTCGACAATTTCTTATCGTATGTACGAGTAGGCTACCGATCGTTGATAAGCAAGAATCAGGAAGAAAGAGAGAGTCCTGGGTTCAAAGAAGTAGACATACAACAACGAGAACAACAAGTCGGTGACTCAACACAGACCGAGACACCGGGGTACCTGACATCGGGTGGCCCACGGAGGCAGACGCTCCAAAAGATCCGTTCTCACGACCTCATCCAACGGTAAAGGGAGAGGTCCTCTAGAAGGACCTGGGTTCCTATTTTGGACACAACGGCCGTAACCGTCCATCTAAGAAATGATAACACAGTGGTCCCTTTGAGATTCATAAACCAAACAGTATACTTAATTTACTCTATTATATGATATATAAAAGACCAAGTATTCTCCGTAAATTATTTAAAATTTCAATCGGAATAGAAAGATCTTTTCTAGAAACAAACATTTTATTCCTATTGTGTAAGAGGGTACCTTTCGAGAGGTTTCCTTATAATAAACGAAATCATATAGGAGTGAATTGAAAATTTTGGTCGTCCATCGAACCTCTTTTTTTTTATCGTGTTCCGTTAAAGGTTTAGATGATACTATCAATACCAATTGGATTAACGTTACTTTAACCTCAACTAAATTAATAACCGTAAATCTTTTTATTTTAAAGACCTATGTACACACAATGGACCTCTAGGTTTTCTTGAGGTTTAAGGTCATTCACTAATCAAGTAATACATCTGATTAACGAAAATGGCAATATTTATTTAAGTTTTGTAGTGTCGGGATTTCATATGTGGACACGTGATTAACGGAAAGGCTCTCGACAAAGGTACCGACGTCTCGTCTGCAAGACGGTGGGTGTCTATCGTACCAGGTCCACCTAGGGTCTCTGTGTGAAGTCCTTCCCGTGTAACTACGGTCCCGAACCGTTGTTACTAGAAGTCGTGGTGTTCAGAGACCTGTCGAGGTGGGACGGCGAAGACGTCAGTCTTAAGGTCTTGTAATTACTCCAGACTTCTCGTAAATCTTTTTATTTTGTGTTTTTCGTTTTTCGACCACTCCTGCGACCCGGAATCTCTGAAAGTTCGTTGTAGGAGTTACGGGGTGTCGCCTATTTCGTTGTTGTACCTCGAACACGGAACCGAGTAAACTCAGTTACCGTTGACCACCTTTGTTACGAAAGACCCCTTGCAAAAATTTTCTTTGATTACTGGTTTTTGAGACCTACGAAATCAATTTATACACGTAAAATTTTCTGAACGAAGACGAACCTAAACGTATTACCAGGAAAGGGTGTCCGGTTGCAATGGAAAATGACACAAATTGTCCGAGTCACAACGAAATAATTGTTGGTATACGTTTTACTACTGGAGTCCTCCGAGGAGCAGGGGGTGTCCGGAAGAAGGACTAGTGAGTGGACACTGGAGACACCGGGGCAGTCGAAGGATTACCCCGACATGACAAAGAAACCGGGTCCACAGATTTACCCCTAAACTACTTAGGGGTCCCGACCCTCTTCTTTCGGACTTACTCCATCTTTACTGGAAGAAAAGTCTTGGAACTCGTGTTCGTTCGGGAAAGTAGTCATAAATCATGTTCACTACGGCTAATAAAAGAAAGGAGAAAAAAGGTAAAAGGGAAAAAATAAAACTTTGTTAGAGTGTGAACGTTTTTTTTTTTAACGTTTTTATCATTGGAAGTAACGTTCTGGGATACGTTCAAAGTGGTTCTCAGGATTACTACGGGAAGTCATCGTTTTTACGGGTCAGGCACGGACTCGTACCGTCGGAGGGCAGTAGAGAGGAAACATGGAGGGACCTTACCAAAGAGTCACAATTAAACTGAAAGTACTGAAACTATAAAAAAGTCTAGTGTCCAGTAAGTAAAACACCTTCAGGTAGTTAAACCCTAACAGACTATAAAGGAGTAGTAATCTAGCTCCGATACATAGAATCCGGTCTTATACTGTGTGAGAGACGGACCACGAAGAGTAGTTACAATAGTCCGCAGTACAATAACTGCTACAATTGAAAGTAGTACAACGTGAATCGATAACGATACGCTGTTCGGTGGGGTTGTAAATCGTCGTAGTTTGTTAGTAAAATGTAAGGACTACCAAAGGGTCATATCCTTAAGTCCCTTCGGAGTCACCCCCCAAGTCTAAACCTCAGAGATCACACCCCCGTCTTCTATAATTCTTCTCCACTGTTCTTATGTGTCCTCTTGATATGTTTTTTTTCTAGAAGTACTGGGTCTATTGGTGCCACCACACTAGTGAGTGGATCTTGGTCTGTAGGACCTCACACTTCAGTTCACTCGGAATCCTAAGTGATGTTTGTTTCAAGTACCTCCACTGTCTTAAGGTCAAGTCGACAAAGTTTAGGACTCTCTACTACGACACTTTCACGACGTGAGTTATACGGTCGTTTACACCTTTTGAGTCGTCACCGGTGTCCTGACCTTTTCCAGTCAAAACTGAGATTAGGGTTTCTTTTCGTTATGGTTTCTTACAAGGCTGATGGTGCATTGACGTGAGTAGAGTGTTTCGTTTCATAACGATAGTTTTCCTTACGAGTTTTAAGAGGTTCGGTCCGAAGTTGTCATACACTTGACACTTGAAGGTCTATAAGTTCGACCTAAATCTTTTCCGTCTCCTTGGTCTCCAGTTTAACAGTTGTAGGCGACCTAGTAGCTTTTTGGTTCTCAAGGTCTTTTTGTAGATGAAAACGAAATAACTGATGCGGTTTCGGAGACTGAAACACCTAATGTTTTTTGACACCTTTTAAGAATTTCTCTGTCCTTATGGTCTGGTGGACTGGACGGGGGACTCTTTAGACATACGTCCAGTTCTTCGTCGTCAATCTTGACCTGTACCTTGTTGTCTACCCAAGGTTTAACCCTTTCCTCATACAGTTCCGACATATAACAGTGGGACGAATAAGTTGAATATAAGTCTCATATAGTACTCTTTGTGACCCGACCTACTTCGTGTTCGACCTAGTTCTAACGACGACGACGACGATTCAGCGAAGTCAGCACAGGCTGAGACACGCTGGGGTATCTGCCGTCGGGCGGTCCGAGGGGGCAGGGACCCTAAGAGGTCCGTTCTTGTGACATCACCCAACGGTGACAGAAGAGGGTTCTAACGATCCTCTTTATGGTTATTGACGTCTATATGTCTACTGTGGTGGGATACCGTCTTTCTCTTCTTGATTTCTCGGAGAACTACTTTCACTTTCTCCTCTCACTTTTTCAACCGAATTTCGAGTTGTGAGTCTTTTGCTTCTAGTACCGTAGGTCGGGGTAGTGAAGACCGTTTATATACCCTTTTGTTACCTTTGTCACTCTCTGAAATAAAACCCCCCGAGGTTTTAGTGACGTCCACTGGTTGGATCTATCGTATAATTTTTCGTCTCTACCATGAAACGGTTGTTTCCAGGTAGATCAGTTCCGATACCAAAAAGATCATCAGTGTATACCTACACTCTCAACCTGATATTTCTTTCGACTCACGGCTTCTTAACTACGAGAACTTGACACCACAAACTCCTCTGAGAGTTCTCAGGGAACCTGACGTTCCTCTCCGTTGATCAGTTAGGATTTCCTTTAGTCAGGACTTATAAGTAACCTTCCTGACTACGACTTCGACTTTGAGGTTATGACACCGGTGTACTACGCTTCTTGGCTGAGTAACCTTTTCTCAGCCAGAAAGGACTACGACCCTTTCTAACTTCCACCCTCCTCTTCCCCTGCTGTCCTAGTCTACCAACCTACCGTAGTGACTGTGTTACCCGTACTCAAACTCATTCGAAGTGATCAACCACTACCTGTCCCTCCGGACCGCACGACATCAGGTGCCCGAGTCTGTGCTGACTCGTTGACTTGACTGACTCACACCCCGGTCACTCTCCACCGACCTGAAAAGAGAGAGAGGGAAGGACACCAGAGTCCTGGAAAGGTAGTCCGGTCAGACCTGAAAGGGTCTCGGATGGTAAGATCCTGATAACTAGAGGATTGTCCCATCGACCGAAGGGACCTCACGTGCAAGGTTCCTTCGTTCCACCTTCACGCTCCGGAGAATTACTGGATCAGAGTCCAGTTCTTTCAGCGTGTCTGGTCAGGTACAAGTTTCTCTCCCCTTTCCGGAGTCGTGAGCTACCCTCGCCACAGTTCCGGTGCCTTCTTCTTTCCCATACTACCCACTATGACATCTTCCGTAGAAACCTTTTAAATTACCCAGTGTTAATAAGTCAATTCTGTCATAGATGGTACAAAAAAAAGACATCCCAATGTCACAATGAAAAAAACAAACAAACAAACTAAAATGTTAAACATTCATAAGATATTCCACTACGATACTCTTATACACTGTACAGTAAAACATCTAATGTGAGATAATTTTAATAGGAATGTCTTATTACCAACTTAAAGAGACACGATATGTTACATAGGTACAACAACATGAATATAATAAATCGTCAGAAGATATCTTTTATGTTAAGAGACGATGTATTGTTGATTGATTAATTGGTTAACCATATTATGGATGACGGTATGTGAACCATATATGACTAATATGCCCAAGTCTTCAAGAATATGAAAAATGCCCTCAGGTTATACAGTAATAGTTTCAAATGAAACTACGACTATAGAAGGGTTCAAACCGGACCCCCTCGGAGAGGACAGAACACACACACACACACACACACACACACACACACACACAAATTGTGAAACTAACTTCGTAATGACTTATAGTGTTTTCCTTCTACGACACTTGTGGGTTCGTGCTCATAAAAAGACCTGTGTGTGAACGTAAAAGAGGACCCGTCTGCGAACCCTCACTTGACTGCCCTAGTCTGTCAAGTCCCCCGAGTCGTAAAGTCTCGGACGGTCGAGGGGCGTCAGGGGAGAGCCAGAGATCTACAGAGTCGAGGACGCGTCGGGGGAGTCGTGACCCCTTCCGGCCGGAAATCGGTAGGAGCGCACACGCGTCACCGGAGAGTGACACCGAAGAGTAGACGGAAAAGACCTACTGCTACTCGGACTCGTTCAAAAGGACACGAATCGACGAGAGACATATAAAAGTCAAACAACAACTGTTAAATCGGAAAAAGTTTTTAATCCAATAAGTAAAAGAGCTCAAAACTCTTAAGAAATATATCAGACCTAAGTACAGAAAAACAGACTATATACTAAACGTTTATAAAAGAGGTTCAGACACCGAACGGAAAAGTAAGAGACTTCACACAGAATGTTCTTCGTCTTTAAAATTAAAAAGGAAAAAAGAAAAAATCTAAAATGAGAACCACAGTATAGTTTCCGTTTCGAATCGGTTAAATTCCAGTGTACTCGAAAAAGGAAGACATTCAAAAGGTCAAGAGTCAACACCTGGCTCAATAAAAGCACACACCCTTCTCCGTCCGTTATGTACACAAATGTATACGTATAGGTAAACAAGATGGAACAATCACTTTTTCTAATAAGGAAGAAGTGACTTAACGGAAATGTAGAAATTTTTTTTTAACCACCAGGTGTGTGCACACCCAGACAACCCAGATAAGGACCTGAGGACAGGGCAACCAGATATACAACAGTTATGGTCCAACAGAACTAGTGGCGATATTTAGACTAAAAAAAAGTTTTTAGTCTTTTCAATCAACAAGGTGAAACGAGAACAGAACACTTCAACAAATCAACGAGTCGTAGGGACCTTAAAAATAACTTTAAAGTCTAGTCAATCAGTTAAAGATGTATTTTGGGATGGTCTAAAAATTTTTTCTAACCTTAACACAATTTAGATGTCTAGTTAAATTCTTCCTGACTGTAGTTTTGTCATTATTAAGAAAGTCACTCACTTGTACTAAGTAGAAAGTCACATAAATAGAAGAAATTAAAGAGAACCGTTACAAAATATCAAAAGTTAAACATCTATTAAGTGTAAAAAAACATCCTAAATAGGACAAAGTGTAGAAATAAGATAACATCGTCAAAAAAAAAAAAATTAAAGTTTTGCACTAACAACGATTACCTATTTATATGCTAGCCACAAACATACAACCAGAACACAAGACATTGGAACTATTTGAGTAATTAATACCTTCGAGGTAAAAGAAACCATCTAAAATGTAGAAGGAAAAAAAGAAAATGAACGAAATAGAGTGATCGACCATAGAGATCATGTTATATCTTACGTCCGTCACTCTTCTCTTCAGAAACGTAATTACCACACAATCCACCTATGTCGTAAGACCCAGCCGAGAATGATGAAATCATGAAATTTTACAACGAAGAGACAGAAGAACGAGTGTATCAAAAACTACCCGTTAAAGAACCAAGGTATAAAATACTTTTCTTTAAACAAAAATACACTTGTAAAAAAAGACAACATATACTTTAGAGGAAGTGGAGACGTCTTCCGCAATAAAGACCAAAGATAAATAGTGACCGAAAGTCTTTCGACTTGCACGACACCGAGACACGGTAGAAGAAGTAGAAAGAACATGAACCCCAAGCGACTCGAAAAACCCAACCACCCGAATATCAATGTTTTAAACCTTATAAAGAAGTTTATAAAGAAGGACCGAGGGAGGGGGGTGGTAGGAGAAGAAGTTTAACGTGTGTATAATCCCACTGGCTCTACGAGGACATCGAGTGACTACGAGACAAGTGAGACACTTGAAGAAAAAGGGAGATATAAAATAACACCCATCAAAGATGACGATTTAGAAGTTCAAATGATTAGAAAGGAAAACGGAAATTAGAATAAGTCACATAAAAGGTAGAATACGGTACGTCAAAGAAATCTACAAGTTAAACCCTGTAAAACAAAAGGTAGAAAGTACTTGTATACCTCAACTGAAGAACTTGTATACCTTACGTCAGTATTATTCACAAAATTACAGGAAAAGACGATTAAAATAATAAATACAGTCAATTCCCAATCAAAGTTAACTAATAAGGGAGTAGGACCCAACATAAAAAGATGAAGAACCGTGCGGACCATTAAAAACCAACCTACGGTTCGTAACCCTTAAAATGGAACAAACTACGACCTATTAAACATAGTGACCTTTACAAGAACTCCCAAAAAAACAAAAAAAAAAAAAAAAAGAACCCTACGTCAATTCAACAAACTTTCTCAAACTAGGAAAGTCCAGGACCAAAATTCTAAGGAAGACCTCCTTAACCATATCACAAGTTAGGTTTCGACTTTTAAATTATGACCCCGTTCTGAAAACCCGTAGTTGGGTTAAAGATGTCTTTTCCTTCTAAAAGGTTAGACCGAACACCCCATCCATGATAAGAGTTCCCACACACACACACATACACACACACACACACACACACACATACACACACAAACACACACACACGTACACAGAGCCACACACACACGTACACACACATATACACACACATATATAGAGACACACATACACACATATATACACGTACACATACACACATATATACACACGTACGCACACGTACATTCACAGGCACACATACACACACATACACAGAGAGACACACACATACACGCGCACACATACACAGAGACACACACGTACACACGTGTACACACACGTACGCACGTATACACACGCACATACATACACACACACGCACACGCACATACACAGAGACACACATACACACACGCACATACACAGACACACAGAGAGACACACGTACACACAGACGTACACACACAGACACACACGGACATACACAGAGACACACAAACGTACATACACACACGCACATACACAGACACACAGAGACACACAGACACACAGACGTACACACACAGACACACACGGACATACACAGACACACAGAGAGACACACATACACAGAGACACACATACACACACGCACATACACAGACACACAGAGACACACGTACACACAGACGTACACACACAGACACAGACGGACATACACAGACACACACAAACGTACATACACACACGCACATACACAGACACACAGAGACACACAGACACACAGACGTACACACACAGACACACACGGACATACACAGACACACAGAGAGACACACATACACAGAGACACACATACACACACGCACATACACAGACACACAGAGACACACAGACACACAGACGTACACACACAGACACACACGGACATACACAGACACACAGAGAGACACACATACACAGAGACACACATACACACACACACATACACAGACACACAGAGACACACGTACACACAGACGTACACACACAGACACACACGGACATACACAGACACACACAAACGTACATACACACACGCACATACACAGACACACAGAGACACACAGACGTACACACACAGACACACACGGACATACACAGAGACACACAAACGTACATACACACACGTACACACACAGAGACACAAACGTACATACACACACGCACATACACAGACACACAGAGACACACAGACACACAGACGTACACACACAGACACACACGCACATACACAGACACACAGAGAGACACACATACACAGAGACACACATACACACACGCACATACACAGACACACAGAGACACACGTACACACAGACGTACACACACAGACACACACGGACATACACAGACACACACAAACGTACATACACACACGCACATACACAGACACACAGAGACACACAGACACACAGACGTACACACACAGACACACACGGACATACAAAGACACACAAACGTACATACACACACGTACACACACAGAGACACAAACGTACATATACACAGACGTACACACACGTACACACACGTACACACACGGACATACACAAACGTACATACACACACGGACATACACAGACACACAGAGAGACACGTACACACAGACGTACACACACGTACACACACGGACATACACAGACACACACAAACGTACATACACACACGCACATACACAGACACACAGAGACACACAGACACACAGACGTACACACACAGACACACACGGACATACAAAGACACACAAACGTACATACACACACGTACACACACAGAGACACAAACGTACATATACACAGACGTACACACACGTACACACACGTACACACGGACATACACAAACGTACATACACACACGCACATACACAGACACACAGAGAGACACACGTACACACAGACGTACACACACGTACACACACGGACATACACAGACACACACAAACGTACATACACACACGTACACACACAGAGACACAAACGTACATACACACACGGACATACACAGACACACACAAGCGTACATACACACACGTACACACACAGAGACACAAACGTACATACACACACGTACATACACACACAAACGTACAGACACACACGTACACACACAGACACACACAAACGTACATACACACACGCACATACACAGACACACAGAGAGACACACGTACACACAGACGTACACACACGTACACACACGGACATACACAGACACACACAAACGTACATACGCACACGTACACATACAGAGACACAAACGTACATACACACACGGACATACACAGACACACAAGCGTACATACACACACGTACATACACAGAGACACACAAACGTACATACATACACGTACATACACACAAACGTACAGACACACACGTACACACACAGACACACAGAGAGACACACAGACACACAGACGTACACACACAGACACACACGGACATACACAGACACACACAAACGTACATACACACACGTACACACACAGAGACACAAACGTACATACACACACGGATATACACAGACACACACAAACGTACATACACACACGTACATACACAGACGCACACACACACGACCCACGAACAGCGACGGAAGCGAGGAGAAATAGACCGGAACCGGCCGGAGAAGCGTACGTGCCCGAGGGGCCAAAAGAGGACCGGCCGGCCCGACCGGGAGACGTCCAGAGACCTCGGGGAAGAGACGGTCTACTCGAGATCGGTGAACCGAGGAGGTCTGAGAGACGGGGCAGGGGAGGTACGTGTCTCGCGGGGACACGAGCCCTAAGAACTCGATCTTTGACCCCTTTACGAGCCAAACGAGCAAACGAAAGGTAGAGAGTCCTACGAGAGAAAACAACTTACTACAGATTCAGAACGTTCGGGAACAAAGCGCACACAACTGGCAAAAGTCTTAGGAAATCTCACTCGCGACGAAACAGCGAGTCAACACAGGCTGAGACACACTGGTGTACCTGAGTGTCTCGAGTGGTCTGAGGAGACAGGTACCCTAAAAAGGTCCGTTCTTATGATCTTACCCAACGGTCACGGAAAAGGTCCCCTAGAAGGTTTGGGTCCTTGACTGGGGTGCGGAGAAAATAAAGAACGTAACGTCCACCTAAGAAATGGACGACTCGGTACTCCTCCCTCGTGTCTAAGTTAGAGACCCTCGTTTTCACCAAAGACCCAGAAAGACTGTTCGGGAGTAGGAAGAGACCCCGAAGGGACCATCGAGTCGACCATTTCTTAGGTGGACGTTGCGCCCTCTGGACCCAAACTAGGGACCCAACCCTTCCAGGGGACCTCTTCCCTTTCCGACAGGGGAGGTAATATGACCGGACCTCTTAAGGTTTCTGACATATCAGGTACCCCAGTGTTTCTCAGTCTGTCCTGACTCCCTGAAAGTGAGTGAATGAGTAGGAAAAAACTCTGACAGGAATTCAAGACCGGGTAGTCCTATCAAGTCGGAGTTGAACATGAGAGGTACAGGGTCGGGACCCCAGTTTGTAAAGAGGTTCCTCGAGACCAAGGAAATCTCCTCTTACCATAATTCAGTTCTAAACCCGTGTTTCATACGAGTAACAATTACCTTACAGTGACGACAGTCTAAGAGAGTCACCTTTTGTGCAAACGTATATATGTATATATATATAGGTATAGATACGCAAATATATATAGACAGATACGTAATTGTGAACAAAAATAGACGTACAGACACATGTGACTTTTGGTACTAAAGTGTTGTTGAGGTCGGGAAGAGTGATGGTCCGAGGAGGGTCTCAGGGAAGAAAGACACAAACATGAGATAGGGGTTGAAAGTCCATATAAAATTTCGTAACTAAATTTGTTTTGTCATCCATAGTTTAATGGGAACCCACCATAGACTTAGGAAGTCCAGTCCCGACTACACATAATTCGTCATTTCCCTCCGTGAGGACATCTCCCGTCCCATGGGTCCGTCGTCTGGGTTCAAGCTCGGTCCTAACGTTGAGGTCGGTTTGGTCACTAAACCGACTCCCAGTCAGAGGAGTAGACATTTTAGTTCTGCTATTAGGAAGGTTGTCGTAACCACTATAGAGACACTCCCACTAACCAACGATACTTCTCCTTCTCCCGACTACAACGGCGACCCTTCTGGTCAGGACTCCCTCCCGACGTCGAATGCCTCAGTGGTCGAGTGACCCCGGTTCCACTCTTACCCCCACTCTTACTGCACCGAGACTCTACGGGGCTTTACGTCTTATCAAGGCCCCGTCTCCGTCTGGGACCTACTCCGAGACGAGGGACGGAGTCGCGTGACCCCCGTGAGGGACGGATGTACGAGACGGGGTCCCCGATACGACCAGGACCCCTGTGGGGTCCCGAGGAAAGGTCCCCCACCACCACCCGTCCAATTACCCACTCTTCCATGGCCGTTGAACCGGGGATGTCTGAGACTTTCCTTCGGAGGTGGACACCCCACGAGCGTAGACCCCACCGTCACACACCTCCTCGTCCAAGGTCTCTCGTCCCAGAGTACAGACGGACCTATTAGTGTAATAAAGAGGTACGGAGTCAAATGACTAGACATCTTACGACCGGTACTCCCCTCCCACTTCTGGGTCGAACCTCCTCCCTGCCTACGACCTGGTCCCCTCGGCCCTCTCGGGGACCCTGTGACTACGAGACACAGATCGTTCCGCGGACGTATAAGACTACTTGCGTATTCACTCACTTAAACTTGTAGGGACTCGGTTAGTAGACTAAATCCATTTCCTCGGGACCAGGGAGGGAAACCGTTAAGGGCCGTGTACTAAGGACGGTAAGGACGGAAGGGGAAGTCTCCCCGTCGCGTCAAAAGACACGGTCGGCCTCACAAGATCAGGTTCCCGTTACCCGAGGGAAAGGGGCGGGAACTGAAGTCTACGGGATACCGCGAATAGATCTGAGTGGTAGAATCTTGGAGGAGACTCGTGCAGGGTGAACAGGGTAGAGTAACGGAGCGGGAAGTTCTTACGGTGATCAAAGTAAGGATGAAACCCTTGTCCCTTTGACTCCGTACTCTCAGATTGATGGACCGGGTCCCAGTCCTCCGGTGGATCGACCGCTCCCAGTCGGACCCCCGTCCGGACGTACACGGGGACCGAGGGCCCCGAGGGTCCTAGCGGGGTGAACCTCGCCGTCGTTCGCACACACCCCCACCTCAGTAGTTGTAGGGTCAGAAACCTTCCTTAGCAGGGTCCTCGACCACCCCCGCCTGTCCTCGAGTTTCCCCTAGTACTTGAGAAATCTTTACATTTCGCGATATTTATAATTGTTGTTCTTCCGACAAAAGTATTAGAGGGTAAAAGGTAACTCAACGTTTAAGAACATGTAAAAAAACGAGAGACCCTTTCTACTTCCGTTGGACAAATTATTGACATGATAATCGTTCAATAGTTCATAAACTAACGTAAAAGGTCTTTCGTGGAGTCACTGACCCCCTTAGTAAAGTGTAGACGGAAAAGGTGAGTGTGAGTCGTAAAGGTCGGAGCGCCGGTCCTGAGGAGCCACATTTTAACAGACGCATAGTGCCAACTCCCTTTAATAAAAAATTTCCCTCCTTTTCTCATAGGTTAAATGTCTACAGAACACACTACGTGCTTCGTTCTTGCCGAGAAGGGCCGGGGCTCACACCTGTCTAAATCGTCCGCAGTTGTCTTGCGTCCCTACCCACAGTCTACCTACGTTGAAGTATTTTCAAGAACCACTTTGAATGCGTCAATTGAAAAATAACGAATCTTAAGCCTCGGAGAGTAAGTCGAGGGGTCGGGGAAGGTAGGGGCCGTCCCTAAGAATTGAGAGATCTTGTTGACCCCTCCTCAATTACCGGACAGGAAAGGACCCTCTGTCGACAGACGACAGAGGGTAAAGTGACACAAAGGGTAGACATCCCCAGTGTAGTACAGAGTGTTTTCACGAGTAGGTGGTCTTTGGGACTTGCACTGGTATAAACCTTAACGCCAGAAATCTCTATATCGACCACTTTCTACGACTCTACCCCTCTACCCGGACCCAATAAGTCCACCCAGGTTACAGTAGTGTTTCCAGGAGCAGCCCCTCTCCACCCCCAGTCCCAGTCCCTCCTCTGAATCGCACTAGCGACTGAAACTTCTGCCTGCCCCTCCGGTGTTCGGTTCGTGACGTCCGCCTGACCGCTACGACCTTTTCCGGTCCTCCGTTTACCAGGGGACCTCTGAGGTCTTCCTCGCGTCTCGAAGGGTGGACATTCCGAGGGTCAGAGACCTTTCTGTGAGTCAGACCAGTGAACAATGTCGGCACTCTCTGGTCAAGTCCGTCGGTGAGATCCACCAGTCCTCTTGTGAGTCCTACCGCCAGGTGGTGGGTGGTACAGACTGACTGGCGGTCCGGACCGTAAGTGTGAAGAGGTCGTCCAGTACTTAGGTCGAGAATTAGGTTGGGTGGTGCCGTAGGGGATGTGGGGTCAGAGAGGTGGGTGGGTGGACGGGACGAGGGGAGACGAGAAGTATGTGACGACCCGATTGAGAGTTCCTACCACCTCGACGACTTTTGGTTAGTGTCCGACCCCCAGTTCAGACTGGAGGGGTAATACCGGACGATGAGGTCGTAGTGGACCCTGGTGGAAGAAAGAGGACGTGTGCTCGGTTGGGGTCACCCGACTCCCAGTGGTCTCGGGAGGGGCGGGATGGACCTAGGGCTCCAAGAGTCAAGTGTCGTCCCACCAGGACAGCAGAAGTAGAGACGGACTTACGGAGAAGGAGGAACCCCCTCGAGGAACAGGTGTCACCCTCTTCGTTTCAATCGGTCTCGACTCCTGGGTGACACACGTCCCGGAGACGTCGACGGGAAACATTCGTGCACACGACGACGTATACACAGACAGAGAGGGACTCCTGCCGGTCCAGTGGTCCGTCCCGAGTGCCGGGTGGGACGTGCGGGATGGGGACGTCTACGAGTCGTTCTCCCGAGCCCCCTACAACCGTACTCACCTTGGACGGTGGTTCCCGAGAGGGCCGTGGGCGGGTGAACGGGTCCACGTCGGGAGCCAGGGGTGCGGGTCGTGTGGGTTGCGTTCGAGGGACCGGTAGGTCCCTGTGTGTCCGGGTAAAAGGGGTTGGGGAGGAGACTCAGGGAGTAACAGGACCGGTAGTGGACCGTTACAGGACACGTGTACAGTCGTGACCTAAGAGTCGACACCTCTGAAAGGGAATTTACCTCACTTAGGAAACGGACACCCTCGCTCCCTCGCCACGGCACGAAGGTAGTGCCACGAGTGAAAGACGCGAGACACCACCGACTGCAGAACCCCCCGGAACGACCGACCCTCTCTACGGGGAGGGTCCTTCGATTAAGGATCTCTAGCATTCGTTGACCGAACGACTGCGCAGGAAGTCTACGTTTAGGTAGTTAGGCTCGGGTAGTGCGGTTCGGGAGGAGTACACGGAGAGTGTGTCGTTCGACCACGGACGGCGGGGTTTGGTCGGTCCCGGTCCGGGTGGACACGGGGCTCCGGACGTGGGACCAAGTGTGATCGGTTGGGGTTTGGACGGATAGCACGGAGTGACGAGGAAATGGCTCCCCGGGACTGTGTCCGACTCCCGGGCGGGAGGGAAAACGGAGGAGGACCTGAGACCACGAAGAGGGACACCCGGACGTCCCGAGCAGAGAGCAAAGGTCCCGTTGGCACTCTATGTGACGTGAAAATTACCGTCGTCAGACAGGGGAAGTGTTTAATTCTGCCCCCGTCCAGTATAACAACGACGAAAGTAAGGATTGTGATGTACCTGACGTCCCCTTTAGTTCGTTAGTACCCCCTGGTCCACTTTAAAAGATCTTTCCAACTGGACCCATCTCCACCCCAGTCCTTCGGACCGTCCTGGGTAACTCAGACCGAGTTGTATAGACCGGGCCTCTCCACGTGACACCCCGACCCCGGAGTTTGTCGGGGGGTATGCCACGAGGAATCGGGGGAGGGTCGGACGAAGGAGGAGGATTACGGTAAGGGTACGGGTGGAACAAGAACCCTACCCCCCCAGGACCAATAACTCCCTACGGGTGTGGGTTCGGGTGCCGTAGAAGGAACACCAAGTCACAGGACGAAACGAATACTTTAGTCTCATAGAGGCATACTATTATTCGTTAGTTTTAAGTTACTTATTTTGTCACTTGAGAGGATTATTTTACGTTACAGACGTAGTCGTCTTGGTAGGCGACCCGTGTGACCGTAAACAAGACCCAGGGGTCCCCTGGTCACTCCTCGCGCCCTCTACGACGGTTTGCGACCGTCCCTACGTCCGACCGCAGGGGCGGTGTGGGTCCCCATCCTCCGTCCGCTCCGACCGCCGAGCGCCCGTCGAACGTAGGACTACCGAAGCCGAAAGTGTCCCATTGGGACATTTCGTCAGAGAAGTTTACGTAGAAACTCTAAGACCGTAACAGCGGAGGTTATTTTCGGCATCTTCCCTTTAAAGTTATTCTATTGAGTCCTTGTAAATTAAAAGACGAGGAGACCTAAACGATAGAATAATGTCGGTAAGTCAATCGATTATTTACAGGTTAGGACAGGTTAGAAGTACCTCTCGGTTCTCCGACCCTAAATTTATTAACCTACCTTACAGATCCCCCGTCGAAAGTCTGCTCAGCCAGCTGCTTTGGCCACCCACGCTACAGATTGGGATAACACCTTGAACAAAGTCTAAGCACGACCGACTGGCCGGGGGTCGGGACGGGGTCCGGGGATGAGCAAATCGACCTTACTCCCCAGACCCACCCTCCCCGTCGTCGTCCCCACCTCGGGGAGTCTCAGGACTAAAGTAAGAGTCCACCTCCTCCCCAGTTCCGACCCTCAACCGGACCACTCTAGTCGGTAGGGTCTTTCCGAAGGAAAAGACCAAAACTGTGGTTCAGGCATAGGACGACCTGAACACCCACTACCTACGTCCGAGTGGACCGTGGACGAAGGGAGCACTCTCGTCTGCCCGATCCCAGGATTACTCGGGTCGGACAGGGAGACGACCCGGGTCAGGTCCTGCAGACGACTCACAGTCGACCTGAAGACGTCAGGACCCCTCCGGACCCAAAGTGGTGCAGGTGAACGAAGGTTAGTGGAAGGAGTCTCTGAGGAGACCTCCCGAAACCTACTCCGG
Source organism: Capra ibex (assembly GCA_006410555.1). Classification (NCBI taxonomy): domain Eukaryota; kingdom Metazoa; phylum Chordata; class Mammalia; order Artiodactyla; family Bovidae; genus Capra; species Capra ibex. The sequence continues at coordinate 94,321,670 of SJYO01018757.1, forward strand.
TGACTCCGGCCCACAGACGACTCCGGTCGACCTCCGAGGGGTGTGTCCCACCCGGAGGGGACCGGGGGTGAGGGGAGAGGTGAGTGAGTGCCCCAGTGCGACCGGAACCCCTCGACCAGACGTCCCGACACGACCAGACGGGTGTCGTGACTACACCCCCGTCCGCGTCTGCGAGACTCGCACTCCACTCGGGTCGGAGGTCTGAAGTACGCTCCTTGAAAGACTCTCGGGGTGGTCGGGGTCCTCCTCCCATGGGACCTCCGCGAACCTACTGTGGAGCGAACCACCTGCAGTCTACCAAGACCTGCGTGCCGGTCATAACGACTACGGTCGCCCCGGTACCCGTGTTCTCCGTCCTCTCCTTCCCGAGCGGGGAGCGTCGCGTATCACACACTCCGACCTCAGTCGCGACCCGGTCGGCGGGGTGGGCTCACTGCCGGCCCTACTCTCTGAGCCTCGCACCCCGGCCCCCTCCGGGGAGGACTCCGGCCCTCCCCTGGGACCCGACGTACCGAACTTTCCGAATCGGACCGTGTCCCACCCCGCCACTCGTGTGCCCTTTCTCCCATACCTGAGCTTGGGTGGTGTCGGTGCGGGGTCCGTGACAGGTGGATTGACGTGGTTGTGTCGAGTAATAAATTCTCGTTTTAGGGTTCGTCTAAGGCCCCAGACGTGGGTAGTCCTTACGGCAGACCTTCCCAACGGTTCTTACAAGGTCCGAAATCAAAGGAGTCAACATTTTGTTCTTGCAACTGACAGAGGAGGGGCTGGAGAGTCCAGAGTCTCTTCAGCCCCCGGGGAGGAGTGGGGGAGGGTGTACCGGGGAAGGGGTGTGAGAGGGTGCACCGGGGGAGGGGGTAGGGGAGGGTGCACCGGGGGAGGGGGTGGGGGCGGGAGCACCGGGGGAGGGG